>CAUYLG010026621.1:0-19435 GCA_963573385.1 Cacajao melanocephalus
GTAAATTTCCTCACAAACCGGCAATTTTTGGGTGTAAGCCCCTCCATTTTTTTATCATTTTTCTTTGCTTTTTTTTTTTTTTTTTTTTTTTTTTGCATTGGGTTAGAACATGCTTCTAGCTTACAAAATTTGTATTTATCCACATTCTGAAGCCTACCTCTGTCATTTCAGTCATCTCATCTTCAGCCCAGTTTTGAGCCCTTGCTGGAGAGGTGCTGCCGTCATTTGGAAAAAAAAGGGACACTCTGGCTTTTTGAGTCTGCAGCATTTTTCCATTGATTCTTTCTCATCTTCATGGGCTTATCTATCTTAAATATTTAACGTTGGTGACCTCCTGATCTGCGAGTTGCAAATATCAATGGGAGAAGCATGGTTTTCCAGGGTTGTACAATCACTCACCACTTCCCTTGGCTGGGGGTGGTGGTTCCCTTGGCTCCATGTCACTCCCAACTAGGCCATCACCCCACACTGCTTTTCTTCATTCTCCATGGGTTGAGTTGTTTTTCTGATCAGTCTCAGTGTGATCACCTGGATATTTCAGTTGAAGGTGCTACATGCACTCGCTCCTTTCATTCCTCTCCATGAGCACCACAGACTGCAGCTGCTTCTGATTGACTATCTTGGCCCCCTTCTTTATCATCTTTTCATGTGATTGTTTTGGTTAAATGTCTCTTCAAGTTTTTGTACTTTGTCTAGTTGGATTGTTTTTACTGTTGAGTTTTGGACATTCCTTATGTATTTTAGACACCAGCCCTTTATTAGATGCATTGTTTGCAAATATTTTCTCCCACTGCATAGCTTGTCTTCATCACATTTTCAGTCTTTCACTGAAAAAGTTTTCAACTCATCAGTATTTCATTTTACGGATCATGCTTTCATTGTCAAATTCATGCTTAGCCCTGTATCCTAATGAGTGTTCTCACATGTTTCTTATTCAAAAAGTTTTATAGTTTTACATTTTGCATGCTTTAATGAGATGTGAAGCATAAATTGAGGTTTATTTTTTTTGCCTATGGATGTCTAATTGCTCCTGTACCATTTGTTGGAAAGGCTGTCTTTCCTGCAATGAATTGCTTTTGCACCTTTGTCAAACTCAGTTGAGCATATTTGTGTGGGTGAGTCTATTTCTGAATTCCCTGTTCTATTCCATTGATTTATGCCTGCATCCCACTGCCAGAACCATACAGTTTTGATTACCATAGCTATATAGTAACTCTTGAAATCAAGTAGGCTGATACTTTTCATCTTTTATAAAATTGTTTTTGTATTCTAGTTTCTTTATCTTTTCATATACAGTTCAGAAAAACTTTATACCTATATATTGCTGGGTTTTGATAGAAATTGTATTAAACCTATCTATCAATTTAGGGAGTATTGACATACTATGTTGAGTCTTCCAACCCATATTCATGTGCCTTTCAATTTACTTAAATCTTTTAAAAATTTCTTTCATCAATGTTGCATAGTTTTCAGCATGCAAATCTTATACATATTTTGCAAGATTTACATTCAAGTATTTTTTTTATTTTTAAGCAATTGTAAATGATATCATATTTTAAATTTTGCTATCTGTGACTTCACTGCTAGCATATAGAAATATAATTAGGTTTTTATTTTCTTATATACCCTTTGAATATGCTAAATTTATTTTTTAGTTCTGTGCATTTTAAAAAATTCTTTTGGACTTTCTACAATGACAAGCATGTCATACAAATCGGGACAATTTTCTTTGATCCTTTTTAATCTGTATGAATTTCACTTCCTTTTCTTGCCTATTTGTACTGGTCATAAGTTACAGCACTATGTTGAAAAAGAGTGATAAGAGAGGACATATTTGGTTTTTACCTAATCTTACGAGGAAAGCATTGACTCTTTTTGCCATTAAATATAGTGTTAACTATAGGTTTTCTTACAGATGGTCTTCATCAAATTGAGGAAGTTTCCCTATATTACTATTTTCCTGGGAGTTTTTGTTTGTTTACTTGTTTTGTTTTTATCATGAATGGGCATTGAATTTTGTCAGATGCTTTTTCTTCATTGACTGATATGGTCATGTTATTTTTCTTCTTTAGTCTATTAATGTGGTAGATTATATTGATTGACTTTCAAATATTGAACCAGCTTTATATCCTTAAATAACTATGGTCATGGTGTATGGTTGGTTTTATGTACTGATAAATTCTATTTGCTATTTTATTTAAGGCTTTTTGTGTCATAAGATATCTTTGTCTGTGGCTTTCTATTTTTGTACTGTCTTTGGGTGAATTTGTTATCAGGGTAATACTAACTTCATAAAATGAATTGGAAAGTGTTCCATTCTCTTCTAGTTTCTGGAAAACTTTGTATAGAAATGGTGTTAATTTTTCTTTAAACATTTAATATAATTCTCCACTGAAACCATATAAGTCTACAGTTATCCTCTGGGGGAGATTTTAAAGTACAAATTCAACAGTTATATGGCTATTCAGATTACATATTTCATGTTGGCTAAGTTGTGATATATTTTGTTTTTTATTGAGAACTGGTCCATTTCATCTAGGCTGTCAAATTTGTGTGTGTAGAATTGTTGTAGAATTTCTTTCTTATCTTTTTGGTGTCTGTAGATTTGTAGTAATATCCCCCTGTTTCATTTTTGATATTTGTAATTTGTATCTTCTATTTTTGGTAACACTTGCTAGAAGATTGTTAATTTTATTGATCTTTTCAAGTAACTAGCTTTTTGTTTTATTTATTTTTTCTGTTGTTTTTGACTTTCAATCTCATTAATTTATCATTTTATTTTCATTGTTTCCTTCATTCTGCTTGCTTTGGGTTTATTTTACTCTTATTTTCCTGGGCTCTTGAGTTGGATATTCAGATTATTAAGCATTTTCCTCTGTTTTTAATTTATAAATTTTGTGTGATAAATTTTCCCCTTAGACTGCCATGGTTGTATTGCAGCAGTTTTGGCATATTGTGTTTTTAGTTTTATTCAACTCAATGTACTATTTTTTTCAATTTCTTCTGATATAATTTTTTGGTTATCACAGGATGTTTTGTGCTGTTTAGCTTCCAGATGTTCTGAGCATTTCCTATTATCTTTCTATGACTAGTTTCTAGCTTGTTTCCACTGGGTCACAGAACACACTCTGTGATTTCAATTCTTTTAAGACTGTTGAGGATTGTTTTATGATCCAGGATGTTGTCTATCTTGGTATATGTTTGATGGGCACTTGAAAAAAATGTGTATTCTGATGTTGCTGAGTAGACTGTTTCATGAATGTGAAGTAAGTCACATTCATGAAAATTGGTTGTTAGTGTTTTTGACTTCGTTTGTATCCTTGCTGATTTTCTGCCTATTTCTCTCTCAGTTGTTGAGAGAGGAATGTTGAAGTCTTCAACTATAATTGTGGATGTACTTCTCTCTCCTTTTTATGTTTCAAGTGTTTGTAGTTTCTCATTGAATCATTATTATATTATCCTGGCTGCTCTAAATTTTTGTCAGATTATTAAAACATTTTTCATTCCTTTTTGAGAACCTTTTTGGTTCTTAGTATTATGGGTAATTTTTTTGAAAATTGAATATTCTTGTATTTATCTCACAAGACTCTGGATTTTATTTTATTCATTTTTAGCTTCCTGACACACTCCAGCAGGGGAAGGAGAAGGCTACCTTGTTACTGCCATTTAGAAATAGAATCCCAGGTTGTTCACTGGCCTCCATTTACCCCTGAGTGTGTGTGCGTGGTCAGGGGATGATCTGTGGTCCAGGGATGATCTGTGGTCCTGATGGGGTGCTGGACAGGAGCAGGAGGTCTGACTTCCCAACTGATCATCACTGACACCATGTTGGGGCAGCCACAGTACGAGGTGTAGAAATTCAGGATCCCCCATTGTCTCTACCTTCACCACTAATACCATGAAGGAAGATGAAAGTTCTTCATCAGCTAGTAAGCATGAAAGTTCCAGCTACTTCCTTTGCCTTCTTTGACACCAACTCAGAGGGAGTGTTGGGCCACTTGTCACAGCCACAGGAGGGTGGAAGTCTGGGTTTCCTATTTAGCCTTTACTATCATGGGTGGTGCTGAGGCCTCAATTTTTGCTTATTTGGTTTTGTTTATTTGTTGTTTGCTTTTTTGTGATGTTTTACTGGAGTAGAATAGTGATTGCCTAAAGTTTTTCTGTCTAGAGGCTGCCCCTTTCTTTGTCCTTTGACTAGACAGAGTAGGATCCTACTGAGCCTTCTTTCATCTGGGTCTTAGGTTTCTGGGTTGCTGACTACTTCAGCTCCATGTCTGAGAAATCCCAGGAAACTCACTATTGTGTCATTCCCATGTCCTGAGATCCCTAGCTAGCCTGTCCTCTTGTCCCTAACCAGAATCTGGTGTTTACTTAACATATAATGTCCATGGTTTTTAGTTGTATTTAGCAGGATGAATAGGAAATGTACACCTATTTCATATTTCTGGGAGTGGACTTGTTGATGACTTTTATCACCAGGATTTTAATTACGGTTAGCGTCTCAAAACAGCAAGCACTGGTGTCAGCCCCTGGAGGCCATAGAGAAGACCATTCTAATGAGTTTCTAAACCCAGGAGACTGCTACTCCCTTCTGGTAACACCATTGGGACATACTAAGACATGTTTCACATTCAAGTGCATGATCTTATGTTCATGCATATAGTTTGTGAAGTATAAACTAGTTTTCCCCTACTTTTTAAAAACTGTTTACTCTCCTTCATTAAGAATACTAAATATAAGGTCTCTAATAGTCGAAGAAGTATTGCAGCACCTATAAGATGAGAAGATTTGAGAATACATATGGATCTTGACATGTTCACCCTTATCCATAGAAAAGTATTTAAAAACAGAAGTAAAACACTTCCTGGTTGGGGGAAGCAAAAAGGAACTTGAAGAGAAGCTTAAGCAATGCTGGCAAATGTTTAATAATCAACTCTCAGGGGGTGGCAGGGTGGAAAGCTGCAATTTGTAGTGTTTTTAATTCTGTGGTATAAATACTCTCATCATGGCTGATTTCAAGCCACCAACATGCCAGCACTCAATGTGAAGTTGGGAAGAGATGCTAACAATTGACTTTTACAAGTCAGGCTGTGCCAGCTCCTCTGCACCACCACAAGTGACTGTGACTGACGAAATTCTTTGAGAAAGAGGCTTCCTGCCGACCTCATTCCACTGTTCAGCTTCTAGAGGAATTGTCAGTAGAACTTCTAAATTTGGATACCTGGGGGTAAGATAGACTAAGCCTGTTCTACTACTGGACAATGGACAATCAAACTTGTTTCTAGACCTTCTCGGAATTCTATCCTATGACCATCATGACATGGGAGAAGTAAAAGTGGCTGTGTGGGTCAGTGTCAGAGAGGCCTAAGGAACTTTTACCAAGTCTCCTACAGGAACAGAGGAGAGAGGCTGTGATTTCCTTATGTCCCTGAGAAAGGCAAAGCATTTGGCTGAATGCAAAAGCCAGATGAAAGTAGCTTCCCTGTCATAGAGGAAACATGAGAGCAGAATTCAGCATGAGTTTTGTATATGACAATCAAGTATATTCACTGGTTTCTAAATGAATGTTCATGTAGAAATCAGGCAGCACAAAGAACAACGTGTAACAACTGAAAGTCCCTCTGAAAACCAGCTCAGGGTTGATCATAACCAACAAAAAAACTCTGTCTTTACTTGCAGTGTGATTGTAACTTTTAGAAAATCACATGTCAGTAAACTGCAGATAATAATGGTACCTGCTTTTACTAGTGTGTAGGAATGCTTAAGTATATAGTTTCTAAAACACAGTAAGATTTGAAAAATATGTTTTATATACATGTATTTAAAAGGACTTAAGTATGTCTTGCAACTCTACCTTATTACATAATAATTTGCTTTTAGGTATATCGTTCTGCCTTCAGAAAGGAAGAGGAGGAAGTATTTTCAAGGGCAGGCATTGCTTTTTTTGCTCTAAACCCCTAGAGATTCAGACCAGGAACCCTGTTAGGATGAGGGCTTTTAAGGAGGCAGGAAGAGAGAAGATGTAACTTGAAAACAAATGAATCCAAAAGAGTTACACCCCACCTGTTCATAACCTACGCTGGATAGAAGGTAATTTTTAATAATATTTCATTCTTCCATTCATTAAATTGTAGTGTCCTTAAGTAAACCCATTAGCTTGTTTGGGATTAGAGACTATTGTGCTTTTATTGATATTAATGACAATTTATAAAATGCATACATTATATGTGAGACACATATGTCTAGACAATGTGATGCTCTTGTACACAGAGACTTAAAGCATGTGGGTGGGCAGGCGTGCATGCTGGAGAAAGCTGGGCCAGGGAAGGTTGGTTGTAAGGGAGATATAAGGTCTATTCCAAGTTCTGTGACAGTGGTATTTGTATTTAGTTGGAATTAAGACTAAATTATGTTTTGTAAAAGAAGTGAAATAGATTTCTTAATGTTTTAGTGCCTTCATTGGTGGACTGGTGTCAGGGAAAGCTTGCTGGATGGTATTTTGCATACTTTGATAGTTCTCTGCAGTTCACTACTGTCCTCAAAACCAATCATTTCTTTAAACTGTAGAAAAACATGATTCATTTAAAGAAAAACATACTGTTGCTTCAGGGCCTTCAATGATGTGTACAAAATACAAATTCAACAATTAAATTATGTTAAATTAAATTAACTCTGGCAGCTGTAATTTTCCTTAAAAAGCACAGCAGAGTATTGGCCATGAGAGAATGCCATGTGAAGCCTATTATTCCTTTTCCAAAGGTGTCAGTTATTTAATCTTTTGATTCTCAAGATAATTAGGTTGCTCAAATATACATTTTTTATAATTTAAATATTTCAAATTAAATACATCTATTTGGTATAGCTATAAACTTTTTCTACTTGACATTGTCAATCTATATTAATAACTTGTCTATTTCAACTGAATCATTAGAAAACATCAGCAACATATTGGAAGCACATAACAATAATCTAGTAACTACCAAAATAAACAATTATTGCAAAACAAATTGTCACCATATAATAGTAATTACAGCTTGTTTAAAATATGTAATTCCATACTTTCATTTTAACCTAATATTCATATAATATTTTGTGTTTCTTGCAGTGTGGAACTACTTCATTTTCTGCACCTAGCAGTACTTGACATATTATATTTGTAGTTTGGGTTGAATTGAATGAACACATGGTGCTTGAGATGGTGATTTCTCAGTTTTAGTTCTTACCCTTCAGTTCAAGTATCATATTCAGGCATAACATCCTTAGGATCCTTCTACTTTTTTTGCATGTGTATTTTTTGTCTGAATTTCTGAATTTGATTTTAGACCACCAGTAGAAGATGTAATTGACATAAAAAATTAAGGATTATCTAGAAGTATCAAAGTTATATTTGGGGATGATTGAAAACAATTCTGGCTGGTATATTCAGCAAATATCTTCATTTTGTTCATCAGTTTCAACATGAATAATCATATTGAAAACTGGAGTTAGGCAACCTGGATTATGGTCCTGGTTCTGACACTAGCTTGTTTTATAAACTTGAGAAATTCAATTTATTTTTGTTTTGTTTTACTTATACATAAAGTGTAGATATTATGACTATCTGACATAATTTGGTTGTGAGGTTCTAAAATGAAATACATGTAAATATTTTGAGTAGTTTAAAGGGGGAAACATTATATAAATGTTAGCTGTTTTCATTTTCAAGTATATATATATATATATATATATATAAGTTGATAAATAAAACACATGATTAACTTTTTAAATTTGAAACATTAAAATTATTTTCTTATGTAAAGATTGTCTAAAACATGATTTCATGCACACAATATGCACACAATATTTAATATCTATTATATAAAGTATCAATGCTCTGTTTTCTTAAAAAGTAAGCTTTACCAGATAGTCTAACTGATACAGGCATTCGGTGTTCCCATAGCCTTGCAGAAGTGAGAACTCATTGGTCTCATTAGTCTTCCAAACAAGTCCTTTGATCGCAAGGAATTTTACAGGCTTTCACGGATCTCTGAGCAAGTTTTCTCACCCCTTTCCATTGCCTTGAAACCATTTGGAATAGAGTTTAATCTTTTGTGGAGACAACCATTAGTAATTTTTTCTTTTAATGTGTGTGTGTGTGTGTGTGTGTGCGTGTGTGTGTGCACATGTGTGTGGTTTTGTGTGGGTCAGAGAGAGAGAGCGACAGAGAATCACTGATTTTAAGTCATCACTTTCTTTATATATTTTCTCTATTATGCATTCAAATTTTTGGTGTGTTGGTTAAATGGAATTTTGATCATCACAGTTATGGGGGCAAAGTATATTTTAAAGGTAGTCTAGGATTATACTTTTAATACTGGCTGGTGATTTGGGCCTGTCTCTAGGCTAAAATTCTGAAGGACTTTCTGCAGATTTCTCCATTATCCCATATGTCATTACGCTTTACTGCAATGGCTAAGGGGGAACAATAGCTTTCCATTTTTAGGCAATATATTGCTTTTTTTTTTTTTTTTTTTTTTGGTGACTGAGCCATGAGCAGACCTTTGCTAATTAAGAGAAGAAAGACAATGTGTTCAGGGTAATTTTCATAGAGTTAAGGGAATTTTCTGAAGACAGAGCCCAAATTGTACAGGCTTTCAAAACAAACACCAGATGTGGTCTGGTTCATGAAATGTATTGATTTGATAAGGGATGTTTTTAGGAAAAAATCAAATCTGGAAGCTATTGTTATGAATCTCTTTTAAGTAGTAAGAAAGAGAATTGGAGTTAAAGCTTTGGTCTAGAGCCCAGGCCAGCCACTTTAGCTGTGCTCCTTTTTCACTCTGAGACCTCTCTGATTAATTTTTACAAATATAAAGGGAAATCTTTGTTATGTAGAAGTGTGTAAAACTGTGATGATCAGATCACCTGAAGGTGGTTTTATTTAACAACATTAACCTGAGAGAGGGAATTTGGGAGAAGTTCCAGCCAGCCCTTAGTCCTGGCCTGAGGGGCTGAGGGGGGAATTGAGTGTTTCTTTCATAGACCCATTTGGGATCTCAGATCCTCACTTGACTGATAAGAAACATATGCACCGGGGACACACATAACCCACAAATCCTGGAATCAGGGAATCTCATTTGGGCTGGAATCATGTAGAGCAGTGGTTCTTGGACTTTGTCACCCATAAGAATCTCCTAAAAACCTTGCTATAAAATATATTCCTAAGCTCCGTTCCCAGAGATTCAGTGATAAGTTTAATGCCCATGAAATCTCATTTCTAACACATTCATAGTGATGCCAGTGCTACTGGCCTGAGAATCACACTTTAAGAGACTCCCTGTCCCAGAAATATCACATGAGCACATGACTTCAATGTACCCAGAGTCTCAGGAATCATCTTTCTCACATGGAGAAAAGCTTTTTCATTAGAGAAAGGAAAGAATGAACAAAATAAGAGAAGCAGCAACTATTCTTTTCCAGGTCCTGCCGTTGGCACCTTAGTGACCCTTAGTTCTATAATCTTTAAAGAGCCCTGTGAGGAAGGAAGTACTGTCTTAGTTCATTCAAGCAGCTGTGACAAAAATACCATAAATGGATAAATAACACAGATTTGTTTCTCACTGTTCTGCAGCCTGGAAGTCCAAGATCAGGGTGCTGGGAGATTGGGTGGCTGGTGAGGGCCCACTTTCTATTTCACAGAGCAGAGCCTTCTCATTGTGTCCTCACATGGCAGAAAGGATGGGAGCTCCCTTGGACTCTGTTATAAGGGCACTGTCCCTTCCGTGAGTGCTCTGCCTCCATGACCTAATCACTGCCTGAAGGCCTCACCTCCTCACACCATCACAATGGTGACTGGGTTTCAACATGAGAATTTTGGGGGGACATAAACATTCAGACCATAGCAAATACTATCTTGGTATTGTCAGAATAGGAAATTGAGCCACAGAGAGAGAAAGTAAACACCATTCATGTAAACATCAATAAAAGAGACCTGGGGTTCAAACTGAAGCTCTGACTCCATTTCACACTCCTTCTCCAGGATCCTCATATTACATTAAAAGAAAAAATCAGGCTGGGCACAGTGGCTCACATCTATAATCCCAGGACCTTTGGAGGTTGAGGCAGGAGGATCAACTGAGATCTGGAGTTCCAGACCAGTCTGGCCAACATGGTGAAACCCCGTCTCTATTAAAAATACAAAAAATTGGCTGGGCGTGGTGCCAGATGCCTGTAATCCCAGCTACTCAGGAGGCTGAAGCAGGAGAATTGCTTGAACCCAGGGGGCAGACATTGCAGTGAGCCAAGATCATGCCATTGCACTATAGCTTGGGCAAAAAGAGCAAAACTCTGTCTCCAAAAAAAAAAAAAAAAAAATCAGTAAAGAAAGTGTGTTAATAATATTTATCTCATTCATTAGCAGAATTTGGATTTGAACAGATTCATGGAAGCTACATGAATAGCATGTGGCAAATGGTGTGGCTGGTGCTCACAAGCCTTCTTTCATGGAGAATTGGTCCTCCTTTTCCTGTTGTCATTCCCTCCTTCTGTCCCAGTGGTCAGCAACTCCCTCGCTTGGTCTGTCTAATACTATTCTCTCTAATGATGTCTCTTAGCTACTTTGACTTGAAGGTAACAGCCATTCTTCACAGTGAGGTCCACAGACCAGCAGCTTCATCATTGTCATATGAGGATTTGTCAGAAATGCAGAACCTCAACCCCCACCTCAGACCTACTATGGAATCAGAATCTTTGCCTTATTAAGATCCCCAGGCATCCAGGCACCATGGCTCGCCCCTGTAATCCCAGCACTTTGCAAGGCTGAGGCTGAGGTCAGAAGTCAGAGACCAGCCTGGCCAACATGGTAAAACCTCGTCTTTTCTAAAAATACAAAAAGTAGCTGGGAATGGTGGTGCATTCTTGTAATCCCAGCTACTTGGAAGGCTGAAGTAGGAGAATTGCTTGAACCCAGGAAGCAGAAGTTGCAGTGAGCCAAGATCATTCTATTGCACTCCAGACCAGCCTGGGTGACAGAGGGAGACCCCTGTTTCAAAAAAAAAAAAAAAATCCCCAGGCAATTCATATGCACATGCAAGTTTGAGAAAAACTGGAGAAAAAATGATGAGAAAAAAAGAGTTGAGAACCTCTTATACCACCCCACAGAGATTGTTCTATTTTTCTGGCCTTGCTGTCTTCTGTATTTCAGCTTGTAAGTTCCTTGATGACAGGGACTTGATTCGTATCATTCAATGGCATTTCGAACACAGCCTGACATCTAGAAAATGAGAAATGACTAGTCGTTGAATACATGATTCCCAAATCATTATATCAGGTTCAGATTTCTCAGAGCCCCAGAATTATAACTTTTATTTGGGCATTTCCCAATTCTTTTTATAGGAACCTCTAATTAATCATGTGCAAAATCGATTTCTCACTTATATCTGCTGCACCTCTAGTTTTCCTTCTTTGTGAGGATGGCACCCTATTTTCCCAGTCATGCAGTAACTACATCCATATATTCTACATACATGCATACAGAATCCATCCCATCCTTTCTACCAGCATAACTGCCCCCTGTATTGTTTATTTCTTGACTGATTTATTTTAATGGTTTTCTTTCTTGCCATCTTGTCTATTGTGTTACATCTCATGTATCTATTCTTTATACTACCTCCAAAGTGATTACCCCAAATCTAAACCTGATCAAGCCACCTTTTCTTCTTCTTCTTTTTTTCCCCCCTAAATAGCTTCTGGTGCCTTTCAGGATAAAATTTAATCTCTGTTGAGGATTTTCCAAGGTGCTTTATTATCTGCTTTTTGTCTGCTTCTCTACTTTTCTAAGTTAGCTCTCTCCTGCCCAGGTGCTCTATCACTGTAATCCTGCCTCACTCTATGACTTGCTATAATAAGTGCCATTTGCTGTCTCTTGCATCCAGAATTGGTTAATCTTTTGCAATCCTTTCAATACTTGCTTCACTTGAAAACCTTCACTCTTCCTTCAGGACATGGGGCAATGTCTTTGCTATTAAAAATCCTTGGATGGTTCTGGTCCGAGTTAGGTGCCTGTTCCATCTGTTGTCACTGATCTTGTGTAAATCTCCATCATAGTACTTACCAGGCTGCATCACAACTTTGTGTATGTATCACGTCCAGAGACTATCTTATCTCTACATAACAAGAGACTGGTTCTTTAGAACAAATCCACCAACTTTTATCTTTATATCTCTATAACATATTGTGGTCTAGAAATCATTATAGATCTTGATTACAAATATTTTGAATTGATGAATGTATAATTTGAAGGCAGGAATTTTCAAGCAGTGGCTTAGAGGAAAATTGAAGATTATGAATATCTCTGGAGAGCAAGGATCATGTCTTGTTTACCAGTGAGCTCTCAGAGCTTATCACAATCTTTGAAATACAATATGTACTCTGTAAATATTTGTTGAAGAAGCAAAGGGATAGATGGGAAAATGGATGAATAGATGTGGTCAACAAAATATTGCTATAAAACTTTGATTCTCTGCTTGATAAAGGCATTCTCACCACTGCTTCACTTCTCCTGCTTTTATCTTCTACTCCCTGCAACTGGGTATGGTGACAGACAGACCTGTAGGCCCAGGCCTGTGCTAGTCCCGAGCTAGGTATGACAGGGACAGGAGTTATATCAGTACCCTCAGTCCTATCCTTCTGGGATTCAGTTTTGTTGATTACCAAGGTCTGGTGCATCAGCAGTAAGTTCTGTGACTATATGTCAGCAACTTATTAATAACAGCCTTGGGTGAGCAAGGCACTTTTGGCAGAGTTATTTCATCATCCCTCCTATCAGTTTCAATTTTCTTTGCTATATGCCAGTACTTCCCACTCCCCAGACATGACTTCCTCCATAGGTAGCTTGTAGGCATCATTTTGTGCCCTTCAAATATCACACTCTGCTACCTGCCCTGTTCCTGAATTATTAGAATTACTATGCAACCATTTCTGATGCTGAATCTATATATCTCTGTTTTCACCTCCCTGCAACCCTACATTTCATCAGGTAAGATACAGGAATGATGGTGCTTTTTAAATTTTTAATTCATTGATGCAAATCTGGTTGTCACTGGGGTAATCCTAGTAAACGATTTTATGCATCAGATAAACTATGTATGCTAAGTACCCATGTAAACCTATTTTCCTAGATACATTTTTACGTAGACATTGCTGATATTCTCCTACATAATTATCAATACTTTCATATTGTTTAAATCTTGGAGGCTCTCTTATACATCATCCTCAGAATGAAATAAATATCCATGAGTTTACACTGATGTAAATAATTAAATAAATAACTAAATGAATAAGAGAGAAAGGAAAGCTCTTTTTCTTTTATAAAAAAGGTAATTGCATTATATTAAGGTGAAACCATTTTCTGTAAATTTGTTTTTTAAAAAAAGAAGAAAGGAAAAGAGAAATATTTTAACAGAAAAATTGCAATTAATAAATGTAGACGAAATGAGGGAAGTTGAAAATCATCAGTATGCAACCATTGCAATAATAATTTAGGCAAGCTACACTGATGGATGCTAAAATTAACGTGCAGAGTTTGAGGAGAAAAACAGCAACTGAATAACTTCAAAGTATCTCCATCAAGATCTTTATTATGTACAATAGGAAAAATAGTCACTCTATTGTGGAGAAACCTGGCAGACACTATCTTGCCAAATGATTAAGGTTAACATTATTCCCTGATGTGCCCTTCACTGGGAAGGTCACATTATTTCTGTGGCATTACTGCCCAAAAGTGCATAATGTCTTAAGGTAATTGTGAGATAACACCAGAAGGAAAAAGAAAACCACTGGATGTCAGTCTACAAAATACCTAACCGATACTCTTCAAAAGTGTGTCCGATCATGAGAAACAACAAGACTGTCGCAGACCAGACAAAGAAAGACAAAGAGTTGTCACAAATTGGAGAAGATTCATGAAGTACAACTTAGTGCAGAAAAAAGAACATGAAGGGAAAAACTTGTAAAAAAATGTAATACTTTAGAGTTTCATTAATAATATTATACCCAGTTAATTTCTAAGTTTTAATAATCATACCATGATTATGCAAGATGCTAACATTAGGAGAAGCAAAGTGAAAGAGGTGAAAATTCTCTGTATTATTTCTACAACTTTTCTATAAGTCTTATTTATTACAAAATATTGTTCTTAGGTTAAAAGAGTATAAATGGTTTAGAGCATGGTCTGCTTGGCCAGGTACAGTGGCTTATGCCTATAATCTCAGCACTTTGGGAGGCTAAGGCAAGTGGATCATTTGAGGTTAGGAGTTCAAGACCAGACTGGCCAACATAGTGAAACCCTGTCTCCACTTAAAAAAAAATACAAAAATTAGCTGGGCATGGTGGCACGTGCCTGCAATCTCAGCTACTCAGGAGGCAGAGGCAGGAGAATTGCTTGAACCTGGTAGGTGGAGGTTGCAGTGAACCCAGATTGCGCCATTGCACTCCAGCCTCGGCGACAGAGTAAAACTCCATCTCAGAAAAGAAAAAAAAAAAAAAAAGAAAGAAAGAGAAAGAAAGAAAAAGAAAGAAAGAAAGAAAGAAAGACAAGAAAAGCGTTGCCATACTGTAAATGCTTAATAAAGTCTCACAGCTCATCTGCTGAGTCTGCCTGGACAGACCACACTGAGTGCCTGCATGAACTCCTAGGCTGGACACAACTGTACTTTGCCCACATCTGACCCTTGTGTGACAAACCCTACTTCACCAACATGTAGTCCTCTCTAGATAAGCCCCAGAAAAACTGGGCTCTACTCCTCTGTCCCTAATCATGTCAGGGAATAAAACTAGAAATGCTTATGTCTTGCCTTGTCTGTCCATTGTCTACCTTAAGAGACTGCTTGGCTTCCTCCAAATGTCAGTAGAGAATTCTAGCAAGATTGTGTGGAGATAGTCAAGAAGGACGCACACATGGGGGACCATATTTAGCTAATCTTCCAGAGCTCTTGGATGGCATCACTGCCTCGATAGATAAGAAAAAATGTTTTCAAGGAGCATTTGACAAGGTTTCACATAGAAGATTTATATCTAAAGCAGACTAAGGGAATGGGAGGTAAAATAGCATATTGTAGCAGAAAACTAATTTAAGAGTAGTAGACAAAAAGCCGTCATATATGGCAAGCTCAGCTTCCAAGGAGGTAAGAAATCAAATGCTTTCCAGAGCTCTGGGAATAAGACCTACATATTTTGGGACATGTGCAGAGAAGAAAAGATCATTGAATTTGCTGGTGATACTAAAATTGAAGTTTTAGCAAATAATAAGGTGCAATATTATCAGATTGAAAAGGATTTGAATTGCAGGTGATTAAGGCAGAGGATGCCAAATGCGGTTCATGTATAAAGATACAAACTAATAAGTACAGGATCAAGGAGCCAATTATGCAGAACATACACCCAGAAAAGGATTTGAAGGATATTGTGGGAAAATCTGCAAAACCATCAGCATAGAGCACAACTGCATTAGAAAAAGCAATCTGGATTTACTAGGTTATCTCATCAAAGGGGAAGAAGATGAGAAGAGAGAGTGATACTATACCTTTGTAAGGCATTAACTTGATTCCTATTTTGAATATAGTGTCCACTGCTGGACTAAAAACAGAAAAAAAAAAAGACTTAGTTTGGTGATGGGGGACACAGTAAAGGGAAATATTTAATTGGGTAACTATTTCCATTTTAGCCTCAATGGGAAATAGAGGATTTCACAGCGGAGGTTTTAAAAATTGGTTGTTCTCAGGAAAATTTTTGAAATGTGAAAAATGGTGAACAAATTATTCTTTAGATGCAGGCATTGTTCTAACAATAGGCTCAAATATTCTTTGAAGGACTCAACTAAAAGTTTACTCTACTACCGATGTGTTGGTACATGCATACAAAGGCAAAATTCAGCCCCAGGGTTAATACAGGGGAACCAGAGCAGAACTATTTAATGCTACATACAAGAAAAAAAAAAAAAAAACACCAGGAAAAGCTGGGGAAGTAAAAGTGCAAATGAACCGAAGAGACACTTAAACTTATTTTTGGTGAAGAAGGTATTTAAAAATCATTGTTAAAAAAAATCACAGGAAAGAGCAAGTGAGAACCAATTTTAAATGACCAGTTTTGACAAGCAAAATTTTCCTAATTGCAAAACCTTCACATATAAGCTGGAATGTAGTTATGTAAACAAGCCTTGAAGTTTTCCATTTATTTATATTTGTGTGCATTGCTGATCTGATTCTGCCACAGGGAATGTGGATCCATTTTAATATAAGCGCAGTGTATGCCAATTTCACGTGGCTCAGCCTAACATTCTGCTTAACATGGTCCACTGGATTTAGTAGGTATGAGGAAAGCAAGGACTTCCGGCTGCAGCCATTGGCACACAGAGTTAAAGCAGAGGTGATTTCACTGGTCATTTAGGATTTAAAAGTAATTTTTATCTAAAATGTGTGGATAAGAAAAGCAAAATATTGAGACTTGTTTACTATTTGATACTGTTATGTGGTTATCTCAGTTCTCCACTTTGCTTTGCATGGTAAAGAATCACAAACATTTCTTGCTGGAAGTGACCTTAAGAATCACCCAGTACAATCGTCTTAAATTACAGATAAGGCAAATGAGAAACAGAAGGATTAAGAAATTTACCAAAACTTTATAAGGTGGTTCGAAGGAAGCCCAAAACTAGATTCTTTATTTCTAATTTAGCATTTTAACATTCAAAGTTGTGGTATCCTAAATGTACAAAACCAGTTGCCAGTATTATGCTGTTATTGCTGCAATTATATTTTATTTGCATCTTTTTAAATATTTTCATATTTAAATTTATGTTTTCATTTTTCAGAGATGGAAATCTAGAATTTCTTGCAGGTTGGTAGCATAGGAGCCAATTGGGCAGCAATACGAAGGTCAGGAAGTCCACATCATCTCCAGGACAGGAAGAGTGATCCCTGACAGTTATGCCGGGAGAAGATGTACCAGTGCTGGAGAAGGTACTGTCCCTCATGCACAGAGACATGCCACAGGTCACACAACACTGGCGGGAGTCCAGAGCACTTTGTGTCTAGTAGCAACTTTACTGCGACCTACTATAACTTGGGCAAGTTAAGTCTTCTTCTTGGATTTTGTTTCTCTTTAAATGAGAGAATAAGATTAGATGGGCTACAAAGTTCCTAAAGATTTAAGATTCTAGCGTATAGTTACGGTAGGGATGCCCACACAGTAAGCAGAGAATGAGGAGGCAGAGAGTGAAGATGAGATTGGTGTGTGGTCAAATTTACACTTGAACGTTCTTTAGAGGGGGGCATCCGTTGAAAATCAGGGTGCAAATTCTCAATAAATTCAGCACTGCTAGTTTTTTCATTCTGAAACAGACTGTATTTGGGGAGGGAGGAGGGTGAGCATCACATAAAAGAGGATATTTTGCATTTAGGAGCAATGATGTATATAAAAAATAAGTGTTACAGCATTAAAATATAATCACACTCAGTGTTGAAAGATGCTTACCTTATGAGAAAACATCCATGCTCCTGACATCAACTAAGGAGCGTATCTCACAAGACCGGGGAAGTGGAAGTATTGATCCAATGTTATTACAGCAAGTGAATCCACCATGCATAGATTAAACCATGTGTGCAACTCCTCATTAGAATAGATTTTTAAAAAGTTATTTCTCAAGGGTTTCTTCCTTTGACCTAATGGGTTTACCCTATTGCTCACCTATTAACTGTCAATCTCCTGCCAAAAAGTCTCTGATCTTGTTAAAAATCTTTGGAGATAAAATATTAATATCAAAATATCATATGTGGATTTACATAATTACTCTTCCAACAGAAAGACTCTGTACTTATAGAAATCTTCATACATATTATTTGTTATATATGCCAGGAGAACTTAGCTTTTACTAATGAATATCTGTTCTGTTATTCAGATAACACTGGGTTATACAGTTAAAGCAGGATAAGAGGAGTGGAATTTTGCGAATGGCATTTTATTATTTGGTACTGGAGTATGAGCAGCCACAGCCTAGTCTTAACTTCAAACTTCACACTGTATCTTAAGGTAGTTTTTGGAGTTGAGATTGCCTGCAGTATCTGTTTTCTGGGTGTGTTTTGAGAGTATAGTGATATAATATTGAATTATTTTGTACCAGAAATGTAGAGACATTTTAGGATATGTCTACCACCAGGCAAGTGACAGTGAGAACCATAATTTATTCTATAATAGTTTGGAAGGCTGATAAAGGATTTTCATAAAATGTTTGATTCTTTGTGCTTTCCAAACACAGTAAACAAAAATTAAATAAATAATATAGTAGGGACCCAAAGAAACAGCTTTAACTGCATACACCCCCCCACCCCGTATCAGGAGTTCTTTGAAGACAAACCTTTCAGAACTAGTTTCTGCTAATGACAGTGTAATTGCTGATATGTAATCTCCTTTACTTTCTTGCTATTTTTTCTTGTAAGTCATTTGTAAGAGGTGATGTTTTGATATTTCCTGAGGGATTATTCCTCATTTATGTGTGGCTTGATTTGTATTGTAAAGCTTATGCTAGAAAAATATTTTTGGTGGATTTAATCAAATAGTATTTAATAACAAGAAAAATCAAAAGTATTTTGGATGTATGGTTATAAAGAAATCTTCCTTGTATTTAAATATGGCATTTAATATTTCTATACCCAAAGAATGGATTCTATGGGATTCTATGGTGTTTTTTATACCCAAAGAATGGATTCATGGATACTTTGTGAAAAAGTAGATACCTATAAGATGCTTAACTTTCTAAATTTTAATCTTAATTAAATATAATGAATACACATCCTAATATTTGAATAATTGTACATGGATGTTTCCTTACTGTATTTTCATGTTGAACATTAACATGTAAGAATGAATTTTATGATATTCAATAATATTTAGCTGTAATACAAACCAGAACCCTTTGCCACCATTAAACTTTAGAAAAATGCAAACATGAGAGAGAGATCCAAGACGGCCAATTAACAATAGCTCAGGATTGTAGCTCCCAGTGAAAGCGCAGAGAGCGAGTGGACGCCGCACTTTCAGATGAATTTTTGTTGCCCACAGACCAGGAGATTCCCAGCGGAGGAGCCACACGGGTCTCCAGCATGACTTTTTTGGCTGGCGCGGCTGTTTTGCCGGCGCCCCGGCATGGCGCTTCTCGGTGCGGAGTATACGGGACGGGGTGTCCTTTGAGTCAGGCTCGGTTGGTCCCATCCCCACAAGAAGAACAGCAATTGGAAACGCTGAGGACTGAGAGTTTCACAGCAAGCACGGCCGAACCGGGAAAGTCCAGCTCTGTGGGGAAGGGGCGTCTGCCAAAGGAAAACTAAGAAACAGAAAAAACTTCATCACCGGGCGGAGAGAGATTCAAGATGGTCGATTAACAACAGCTCAGGATTGTAGCTCCCAA
>CAUYLG010026624.1:0-27217 GCA_963573385.1 Cacajao melanocephalus
GTCTCCATTGTTAAGCACAATTATTGGCATAAAAGAGGTTTTTAATACCCATTTTTAGACTGCATTCTAGCCTGGGCAATAGAACAAGAATCCCGTTCTCTCTCCCTCTTTCTCTTCCTCTTTCTTTCTCTCTTACATTCTATTTTTCTTTCTTTCTTTCACTCTTTCTTTCTTCTTTTCTCTCTTTTTCTTTCTTTCAAAAAAATAAAAAATAAAATAAAATAAACAAGTATTTATTGAGTGACTTTTACAAGCCAGGCACTGAGATAAATTCAACTACTGCTCTTGCTGTCTAGGTACTTAGAGTGGAGAGGAGAAATACACAAGCCACAATTACAGGCAAAACTACAATGAGGGAAAGTACTGAAAAAAGAGAGGTGCCTTTTACTATTACAGGGATTTTGATTCAATGGAGAAATCACTTGAATAAGATGATTAGAATAAATGCAATTGAGGGCAGGAAGCAAATGGTAAACTTTCCAGAGGAAACAGCAAATACAAAGGGAAGGAACAGGATCTATTTTACAAATGGGATGTGCTATACACCAAATGTTTGTGTTTCCCCTACACACATATTCAACCCTAATCTCCAATGTGATGGCATTTGGAGACAGGGCCTTTGGGAGCTAACTGGCTCATGAGGGGGCTCCATGAATGAGATTAATGCCCTTAAAGAAAAAGACAGGAGAGAGCTTGTTTCCACAACTGATAAATTTGGCTCTGTGTCCCCACCCAAATCTCATGTTAAATTGTAATCCCCAGTGTTGGGGGAGAGGCCTGGTAGGAGGTGATTGGATCATGGGTGCAGATTTCTCACTTGCTGTTCTCATTGTGCTAGTGAGTGAGTTCTCATCAGAGCTGATGGTTTAAAAGTGTATGGCACTTCCCCCTTCACTCTTTCTCCTGCTCCACCATGGGAAGATGTGTCTTGCTTCCCTTTTGCTTTCCACTATGATTGTAAGTTTCCTGAGGCCTCCCAGCCATGCTTCCTATAGAACCTGAGGAACTTTCCATCAATTAAACCTCTTTTCTTCATAAATTATATAGTGTCAGGTAGTTTTTTGTAGCAGTGTGAAAAGAGACTAATACAACCACCCACCCCACTTCTCAACCATGTCAGGAAACCAGAAAGAGGATCCTCACCAGAACCCTACATGCTGTCACCCTGATTTCAAACTTCCCAGCTTCCTGAATGGTGAGAAATAAACATTTGTCATTAAGCCACCCAGACTACAGTGATTTGTTATAACAGCCCAAACTGACTATGGCAGAACTTGGTTACAAGAAGGGTGGTGCTGCCTTAACAAACACAAAAACATATAGAGGCAGCTTTGGCACTGGGTAAAGGGTGGTGACTGGAAGGGTTTTGAGGTACAGGCTAGAAGAAGCTGATATTGCTAGGATGGGACATTTTAAATGATTCTGGTGAGAGTTCAGAAAGGAAAGAGGAGAGCTGGAGAACAAGCCTCCATCTTTTCAGAGAATGCATAAGTTATCATGTATATAATGTTGATAGAAATACGAACATTTAAAGGCCATTCTGTTGAAGTCTCAGACAGAAATGACAAGTTATTGAAAAATGGAGAAAAGGCTCCCTTTGCTATAAAGTGTCAGCAGTTTTAACTGATTGCTCATCTGATAAATTTTACAGATAGAACTGTGATAATCTCTCAAAATGAAAGAAGATCTTCACACATTTGACTGAAAAAATTAACCCCAGGCCCAAAAAGAAAAATGTTTCCTGATTCTCCTACATCACTTCTAGCTATAAGATAGGATTTTTAAAGGTAAGTCTTCTGAAAACTATGTGTAAATAATTATCACTTTATTTTTAGATACCATGGTTAGAAGTAATAAAACTGAATGCCAGTCAACTACAGGGTCAATTTTTAAGAAAAACTTTAACTGGTTTGTACTAGATTGAAAACTCCACACTAATGAGAAGTTAGATATGCCTAAAGTTCACCATTTAAAATGTGAAATATTTTGTATTGAATTTGTAGATTGCTTTTGGCAGTATGGTCATTTTTACAATATTGATTCTACCCATCCATGAGCATGGGATGTGTTTTCACTTCTTTGTGTTGTCTATGATTTCTTTCAGCAGTGTTTTGTAGTCTTCCTTGTTGAGGTCTTTCACCTCCTTGGTTAAGTTTATTCCTACATTGCTGAACTCATTTACCAGTTCTAGGAGCTTTTTGGATGATTCTTTAGAGTGTTCTAGGTATATGACCAGCAAACAGCGACAGTTTTACTTCCTCTGGATGCCCCTTATTTCTTTATCTTGTCTGATTGCTCTGATTAGGACTTTCAGTACTAAGGTGAATAGAAGTGGTGAAAGTGGGCATCCTTGTCTTTTTACAGTTATCAGGGGGAATGCTTTCAACTTTTCCCCATTCAGTATAATGTTGGCTGTGAGTTTGTAATATGGCTTTTATTACCTTAAGGTATACTCCGTCTATGTCTACTTTGTGAAGCGTTTTAATCATAAAGAGATGCTGGATTCTGTCAAATGCTTTTTCTGCATCTATTGAGATGATCACGTGATTTTTGTTTTTAATTCTGTTTATGTGGTGTATCGCATTTATTGACTTGTGGATGGTAAACCATCTCTGCATCCCTGGTATGAAATCCACTTGATCATGGTAGGTTATCTTTTTGATATGCTGTTGGATTTGGTTAGCTAGTATTTTGTTGAGGATTCTTGTATCTATGTTCATTAGAGATACTGATTTGTAGTTTTCTTTTTTTGTTATGTCCTTTCCTGGTTTTGGTATTAGAGTGATACTGACTTCATACAAATTCAATGCAATTCTCATCAAAATACCACCATCATTCTTCACAGAACTACAAAAAGCAATTCTAAAATTCATATGGAACCAAAAAAGAGCCTACATAGCAAAAGCAAGATGAGGAAACAAGAACAAACCTGGAGGAATTACATTACCTGACTTCAAACTATACCATAAGGTCACAGTCACCAAAACAACATGGTACTTGTACAAAAACAGGCATACAGACCAATAGAACCCAGAAATAAAGCTAAATACTTATAGACAACTGATCTTTGACAAAGCAAACAAAAACATAAAGTAAGGAAAAGATCTCTTATTCAACAAATGGTGCTGGGATAATTGGCAAGCCACACGTAGAAGAATAAGACTGTATCCTCATCTCTCACCTTATACAAAAAATCAACTCAAAATGGGTCAAAAATGTCAATCTAAGACCTGAAACCACAAAAATTCTAGAAGATGATATTGAAAACCCCCTTCTAGACATTGGCTTAGGCAAAGACTTCATGACCAAGAACCCAAAAGCAAGTGCAACAAAAACAAAGATAAATAGATGGGACCTAATTAAACTAAAAAGCTTCTGCACAGCAAAAGAAATAATCAGTAAACAGACAACCCATAAAGTGGGAGAAAATCTTCATAATCTATACATCCAACAAAAGACTAATATCCAGAATCTACAAGGAACTCAAACAAATCAGCAAGAAAAAACAAACAATCTTATCAAAAAGAGGGCTAAGGATATAAATAGACAATTCTCAAAAGAAGATATACAAATGGCCAACAAACAAGAAAAAATGCTCAACATCACTAATTATCAGGGAAATGCAAATCAAAACCACAATGCAATACCACCTCACTCCTGCAAGAATGGCCATAAACAAACAAACAAAAAACATAACGGATATTGGCATGGAGTGATGAAAGGGAATACTTTTACACTGTTAGTGGGAATGTGAACTAGTACAACCACTATGGAAAACGGTGTGGAGACTCCTTGAAGAATTAAAAGTAGATCTACCATTTGATACAGCAATCCCACTTCTGCGTATTTGCCCAGGGGAAAGGAAGTCATTGTGTGGAATAGATACTTGCACATGCATGTTTATAGTGGCACAATTCACAATTGCAAAATTATGGAACCAGCCCAAATGCCCACCAATCAACTAGTGAGATTTTATATATATGTATATATATATATATATATATATATATATACACACACACACACACACACACATACATACACATACACACACACACACATACACACACCATGGAATACAACTCAGCCATAAAAAGGAATGAAATAATGGCATTTGCAGCAATCTGGATGGAATTGGAGACCATTATTATAAGTGAAGTATTAAACAACTGAGAAATGGAAAACCAGACATCATATGTTCTCACTCATAATCTATGAGGACACAAAGGCATAAGAATGATACAATGGACTTTGGGGACTCAGGGGAAAGCTGAAGTGGGATGTGGGTGAAGGATGAAAGACTACACATGAGTAAAGTGTATATTGCTCAGGTAATGGGTGCACCAAAATCTCAGAAATCATAGCTAAATAACTTACTCATGTATCCAAACACCATCTGTTCCCAAAAACTTACTAAAATAAAAATAAAAAATAAAAGTATATTTGTTGCAGTTATATCTCCACTATAATGCATATATTACATACAATAAATTATTTTATTTGCTTAAAAATTTAAAAATATGAAATATTTTATATAGGAGACAGGAGCAGAGAGATGATATCTTAGAATGAGAAAAAGAAAACAGACAGAAAAAGCTATCTTTTCTTACTGAAGACCTCAAGATTTTAGTCAGTAATATTGTCAATTAATTAAATTAAGTTTCCACAGAATGACACTAACAGTTGCCTTTTAAAAGTGGTTCCTATTTATGGAATACTACACATAAATAATCTAGTTTAAACTCACAAAACCTTCAGGTATGTATTATTGTCATTTTACCAATTGTAATGGTTAATTTTATTTTATGTGTCAACTTCACTGGGCTAAAGGATGCCCAAATAGCAGATAAAACATTATTTCTGCGTGTATCTATGAGGGTGTTTCCAGAAAAGACTAGCATTTGAATCAGTAGACCAAGTAAAGAAGATCTGCTTTTACCAAATGTGTATGAACATCATTGTCATTAAAGATCCTAACAGAACAAAAAGGTGTAGGAAGAATAAATTCTCTCTTCTTGAGCTGAGACATGCTGGTGTTGTCAGTCCTTCAGACCTGGAGTTAGATCACTGGCTTCCCTGGTTCTCAGGCCTTCAAACTCAGACTGAATTACACAACTGGCTTTCCCGTCCTCCAGCCTGCAGATGGTAGGTCATGGTACTTCTCAGCTCCCATGATCACTTGAGCCAATTCCCATAATAAATTTCCTCTTGTATGTATCCTATTAGTTCTGTTTCTCTGGAGAACACTGATTAATACACCAAGGTCAAAATGGAAACTCCTTAGCAAGTGAGTAACTTGTCTGAGATCACAGAGACAGTAAGGCCTGTGTACTTGACACCATCCCATGCTATCTTCCCATAAGGAAGATTACACTAAAATGCCTCACATGGAACATGGCCATCATACCGTGCACTGTGTTGGACTGCAGCCCAGAGAGCTCTTAACTCAATACCTTATAAAGCAGTGTTTCACAAACGAGGTAATGCTGGAGGAGGATTTTGCCATGGGGAAAGAGTGTTTTGGCTTTGTTTTGTTTTTATCTTTGCACTTTCTACCAGTTACATAGATCAAGTTCACTAGAAAACTTCCCACTACAGTTAACGTAGAAAATCATGCCTTGTAAACTGGAGAGGAGACGGGGTAGGAGAACAAAGTCCACAGTCTCATTTTTGAGGTGAGGAAATCTTTTGGTTCCACTCAAAACAAGAGTCTTTTGGTTGTCCAGCTTTCTAAATTTAAGTTAGGTAGGTTTAAAATACTCAGAGGGCACTCACTAAATGTTAAGGGACTCTAGGCTTAACAAAGAAGGAAATTTTGTCATTTGGGACAACATGGATGAAGCTGAAACATTATGCTAAGTGAAATAAGCTAGGCACAGAAGGACAAATACTGCATAATCTCACTCATAGAAGTGGAGAGTAAATAGTGGTTACCAGAGGCTGAGGGGAAGAGATGGGCTGAAGAGGTACTGGTCAAAGAGTACAAAGTTTCAGTAAGAATAAGTTCAAGAAATCTATTGTACAACATGGTGACTATAATTAATAACAAAGAAATGTATTCTTGGAAATTGCTAAGAAGGCAGATTTTAAGTGTTCTCACCACAAAAAAAAATGATAAGCATGTGAGGTAATACATATGTTAATTAGCTCAATTTAGTAATTTCATGATGAATAGATATCTCAAAACATTAGATTGTATGCAATAAACATATATAATTTTAACTTGACAATTAAAAATAAGTAAATGGGAGACTTTCTGAACCTATCCTGGTTCAGGGGCTGCCTGATAAAAATAATGAGTAAATAACAAAGAAAAAATATTAAGTGACTCAAACTTACAAAGAATTGACCTTAGAAATTTCAATTATACCCATCACCCAAAAGATTAATCAAAGGATGCTGTTGACAAATGATTGTAATCTGAATTAAATATATAAGATGGCAAAAGTATAATACCTCAAATAGTACAAAAGAATAATTTTCAATACATACTGTCTGAGAAACACACCAAATCCTTGAAACTCAAAATTTTAAAAGTTGAGCAAAGTTGCTTTGTGCAAACCATTGTCACTTAAATATTTCTTGATAAAGTGGTGAAAAACTAAATGGAACAATTAAAAGAATTTTAGGAAAAGACTATTTTTGACTCTTTCAAAATATGAAATACATCCTTTTACTAAACCCTAGAGACTCCCTGTATTTTTCAAGAATAGTCATTGAGAAAGAAAGAGGTGAGCCTTGGCATGGTAGCTCACGCCTGTAATCCCAGCACTTTGGGAGGCTGAGATGGGTGGATCACTTGAGGTCAAGAGTTTAAGACCAGCCTGGTCAACATGGCAAAACCCCTGTCTAAATAAATAAATAATTAGCCAGGCACAGTGGTGTGTGCCTGTGGTCCCAGCTACGTGGTAGGCTGAGGCAGAGAATCGCTTGAACCTGGGAGGTGGAGGTTGCAGTGAACCAAGATGGCACCACTGCACTCCAGCCTGGGAGACAGAGCGAGACTCTGTTTCCAAAGAAAGGAAGAGAGAGAGAAGGCAGGGAGGGAAGGAGGGAGGGAGGGAGGCGAAAAGAGGTGAGCACACAGTGACTTTGAGGAAAATAAAGATGAAACTTCACATTACACTCCAACAAATCACAGCTTGCTCTCTAAGCTTTGCAGTCAAAAAGATTTTATATAAACATGAAATACTTTCACTGTCCCCCAAAGCCTATGCCCTGATCAGCCCTCAGCTTAGAACATTAACAAGTTACACAGCTCACAGTAGGCTGATCTCAGCTTCTCCTCTGAACTTTTCTTAGGGAGAACCTACTTTCTGAGGACATGCCCACACTCAGACTGCTTGGGTTGTTGTCCATGTTTCATTCACCTCAAAGATTTAATGGCAACTCCATAACGATAATATGAATCACACAATGAAGTTATTGATTTTCCAACATTCTTGAGTAAGATGTGCCGAGACTTATGTTACATTTGGCCCATGTTCACATTCTTTTGTTCTATTTAATCTCAATTAATTTCTGTAAATTTCTCATTTGCATACTCTCTCTTTCTGTGTGTGTGTGTGTATGTGTGTGTGTGTGTGTGTGTCTATCCGTCCATGACAAATATACCTGAAGTTAAGGGGGAAAATAAAGATCTTTGGGCCATAGCATGAGCCTATCGTAAGCCATATCTTTGGTCAGAACGACAAAGAAAATTAGCATGTTATGTAATAAATGTGTCTGAAAACTGAACTAGCAAGATATCCCTGTTACCTAAGGAAAAGCCATTCACAGTGACTGTCTGACTTTTTTTTAATTTATGGAGACAAATATATTTCTACTTTACTGAATACTACATATAGAAATGTAATAATCCAAAACATGCCATCCTATTTAAAACTGACTATAATTTTTGTTGAAAACCATTATCATTCAAATTGTTGCATACATATAATACATTTTACTACTTTATGAAGAGGAAAATTTCAGTATTTACCATTTACCTAAAATGACTGTTCACATACATAAAATTATCATGTAAAAATTAAAATTTCTCTTTATTTACAATGCAAAACATTCAGGATTTAATGACTGGCATATGCAAATAGTAATAACAGTACTAAAGTAAATTTAAAAGATATCATTTCCATTTAAATGTCATCACATTTAGGCAAATTTGACAGACTGCCTCACTGAAGAACATTTAGGCAGTATATGAATTTAAAATACATTATATTGTGGGCAAGAAGTCGAACATGTTAATTATCTAGCATTGTTTCTCTACAGAATGGATTTCTCCAGCTTTAACATGCCTCATGCCCCCCTTTAGAGACTAATGCCATACATGTCTCTAAGTTAATATTCAGATGAAATGAGGTAATTTGGTGACCTAAATTGATCTCCTAATACCCTTAACTTTTAGCTGGCAAAAAGCTTAGCCTAACAACATGTCAAATGAGGCCTAGCTCTGGCCATAATGAGATTTCCATCCATGTAACCTGTAACGTGTCTATGCTTTTCCCCTTTACAGTGGTGCCTTCTATATACGCTAAAAAAGTAGTCAGTTGATATATGTTTGTATGGAAATTTACATAAAGGAGGACACTGGAAAGCAAAATTAGAGAGCAAAAACATTGATACTGCTTTTAGCTCTAGGCTAGGGAGATTTGTATTTTTACTTTTTAATAAAACAATTTATTTAATAGTATGTATAATACACATATAGTAAAGAGCATGAATCTTAGCATATGGATTGATGAATTTTTATGGGCACATATAACCTAGTAAGATATAGAACATTTTGATCAACCTACAATCTTCCTTCATGTTCCTTCCTAGCCAATAATCTCCCCCTACTCAGAGGTAACTGCTATTTTGTTTTTTAATTGACAAATAATAATTGTATTTATTTATAGGGTACAATATGATGTTTTCATATATGTATACACTGTAGAAAGATGTAGAAACCAACATTATACTCTCTGCTTCATTTAAATGGGAAAATGCAATATTTGTCTTTCTGTAGGCTACAGAAAATGTTTAAGATATTAACTTCTACTGTTTAAGAGAACAGAAAGAGAACAAAAAATTTCTCTTAAAGTAGAATCAATGCTTCTGGATAATTTCAATTTAACAATAATGTGTAAGTTCCTAACACTTTAACAAAAATATATTAACGGAACATATTTTAAGTGACTGAGTTTTTTAATGATAAAACTTCATTAATGTCAGGACTCAGATTTTACTACAACTTTATTTTGCTAAGAAGGAAAGAACATGTAATAAAAGAGCTGTAGAACTACTGTGTAACAAATAAATGTCAAATTACAAAGTTTTAAAGGTATTGTGCATATATATGTGTAAATATATGTAGATATACATATTTGAAAGGGAAAACTCAATCTAAATTAAACAGATATAAACTACAAAATTGATAACAAAAATATTTTCAACACTTTATGAAAGTTTGCTCTTTGGAAGTTAATTAAATTTCACTTAATTTACTGTTAAGAAAAGAGAAGAGTAACTGACAGCTGTTCTTCCTCACTAGCAGGCCAACTTCATGAGTAGTCATCACAAAAATGCTCATTAATTTAGATGACCATTCATCATGTTACGGTTTTAGATGGCACACTGCATTGGGTGGGGTATATGTGATTATGTTTTGTGTGTGTGTGTGCATTATTAGGGATTTGGGAGGTCAAAGAATAACTCTCCTTCTGCTCTGTCTTGAATTCAAACCAACCGAGCAATAAGACAGGAGCCTCTGTATACTTGGCCAAATTTTTCTGTGGAGGACTTCCACTAAACTAAATGTGTTTGGTTTCCTGCCACCTTTTTATATGTGTGTGTATTTGTGATTAAATACAAAACCTACCCTGCCTTTCAGGTAAGCACCCCACAGAATCATATAGTTTTTATTAAATATTATCAATGAGTTAATCTATATTCCCACTGAAGTTAAAATTTGGTCATTCAAATCTACTGAGCATCTGATATTTTTAGTTATTCACAGTTGTGAACAAACTGTTCAAGGACCTTATGCTCACAGGGCTTCTACATAAATAATGCTAAAAAAAAAAGCATTAAACCTTTTCCCAAAAAATGTCCTCATTGTAAGGGTGTTTCTTCCTCATATCTTCAGGGTCACTCTTGGTTAAAAACCTGGGGATAGAATGCAGCTCTACGTCAAAAAAAAAGATGGAAATATCTAAAGTTGTCTAGAGAAGAAATAGACTGCCCCAAAGGCACTGCTCATAAGGTGCCTAGCCATCTGGCATGGGTTTTCTATTAGTAATTAGAAAGATCAAATGACTCTTAAGATTCCATCCAACTCTTCCCAAATTTTTATAACTTCTTTTATAAATATAGAGTAGAAAAAAATTGAAGTAGACAGCATGGAATTCCAATTATCCCAATTGAAAGAAACAAAGTACTAGCAACTCATTACACATGCTGCTGTCTTTCTTGTCTCCATACTATATTCTTACACTGGTTACCTTTCCATTCATAAAGTCATTTGTCCAGACAACAAAATTTTTAACATTGTGCTAAACCCCCAAGAATTATTCAAATAACATTATGTCTGAATGAAGATCCATTTCCTGGGTTTCAAAATATATCTCTTTAAGATAAACTAGTAAGTCTATGTTATATTCATTGACCATGAGTTTACAAAGTAAGGAGTCTGCTCAATAGGGGTTAAAAGCTTCACTGTGAGCCAGGCGCAGTGGCACACGCCTGCACTTTGGAGGCTGAGGAGTATGGATCACGAGGTCAAGATATCGAAACCATCTTGGCCAGCATAGTGAAACCCTGTCTCTACTAAAAATACAAAAATTAGCTGGGCATGGTGGCACATGCCTGTAGTCCCAGTTACTTGGGAGGCTGAGGCAGGAGAATCGCTTGAACTCAGGAGGCAGAGGTTGCAGTGAGCCAAAATCACACCACTGCATTCCAGCCTGGTGACAGCAAGACTCTGTCTCAAAAAAAAAAAAAGCTTCACTGTCTTCAGAGAACAGTCTAACCAAGGGTTTTGGTCTTACTTTAATATTGTAAAATACAATACACATAGAGAAAAGTGCATAAAACAAATATATATATATATATATATATATATATATATATATATGCCATTCCCTATCAATCCCATTACTCAACCTAAATGAAACATTTTTCTGATTTTATATTAATTATTTCCTTGCTTTTCTTTATAGTTTTATCATCCAAGTATATCCTTAAACACCACAGTTTACTTTTGTCTCTTCTTGAACATTATAAAGATGGTACCATACCATATGTAATTTTTTTGTGAGAATGGATCCTTTGGTTCAATATTGTATTGGTGTAATTTGTTTCTGATATCCCTTTAGCTGTAACTCCTTCATTTTCTATAATGAATAACGCCGCATTGTATATATATGTGCTATTCATGTGTCCGGTTCTCTGTTAATGAAAACTTGGAATGTTCCTTGTCGGGAGTATAATAAATTAAGCTGCTGTGGTGTTCTTGGACTTAGGTTTAGAAGCATGTGTGCATGCATTCCAACAGAAGTGGAATTTCTAAGTCATACAGACCACCATATCCTCAAGTTTAGAAGATAATATCAATTTGTTCTTGCAAAATGGTTGCACTGATTATGCACGCACCCACCAGCACTGTTTGAAAAGATTTGGTATTTGTTTTTTGTCATTCTTTTGGGTGTATGGTACTATCTCATTGTGATTTTAACTGGCATTTCCCTGATTACTAATGAGGCAATCACTTTTTTAGATGTTTATCAGATATATAAACTTCTTTTTTTAATTATCTTTTCAAATCTTTTTATACAAAATTGTTTCTGTTTTTCTTATTGATTTGTAGTTCTTTGAGTACACTAAATATAAGCCCTTTATTAGTAACATGTTTTTCAGATATCTTCACTCACTTTATACTGTTTTGAGTATAATAATTACTTAATTTTGATATCATTTCAAGGGAGACTGTGAGGAGATAATGACATTTTAATCATTAGGGCAAACTCTAAATATAATGAAGAAGTATAGTTTCAAAAACTGAAGTTTTTAAATATTTATTTGAAATTTTTAAATTGATTTTTAATTTTTATAAATACATGGTGAATATATTTGTGAGGCATTTGGAATATTTTGATACAGGCATGCAATGTATAATAACCACATCAGGGTAAATGAGGTCTTCATCACCTCAAGTATGTATCCTTTGTGCTACAAACTATCCAATTATACTTTTTTAGTTTTTTTTTTATGTTTTAAATTTTTTCTTTCTTTATTTCTTCTAAAACAAACAAAAAAACAGGATACATATGCAGAACTGCAAGTCTGTTACATGGGTATACATGTGCCATGGTGGTTTGCTGCACCTGTTGTTCCTCTAAGTTCCCTGCCCTCAACCCCCACCTCCCAGCAGGCCCTGGTGTGTGTTGTTCCCCTCTCTCTCTCCATGTGTTCTCAGTGTTCAACTCCCAGTTATAAGTGAGAACATGCAGTGTTTGGTTTTCTGCTCCTGTGTTAGTTTGCTGAGGATGATGGCTTCCAGCTTCATTCATATCCCTGCAAAGGACATGATCTCATTCCTTTTTATGGCTGCATAGTATTCCATGGTGTATATGTGCCACATTTTTCTTATCCAGTTTATCATTGATGGGCATTTGGGTTGGTTCCAAGTCTTTGCTATTGTGAACAGTGCTGCAGTAGACATACACGTGCATGTGTCTTGGTAGTAAAATGATTTCTAATCCTTTGGGTATATACCCAGTACTGGGATTGCTGGGTCAAATACTATTTCTGATTCTAGATCTTTGAGGAATCACCATACTGTCTTCCACAATGGTTGAACTAATTTACCTTCCCACCAATGGTACAAAAGCATTGCTATTTCTCCACATCCTCTCCAGCATCTATTGTTTACTGACATTTTAATAATTACTATTCTGACTGGCATGAGATGATATCTCACTGTGGTTTTAATTTGTATTTCTCTGATGATCAGTGATCTTGAGCTTTTTCTTATGTATGTTGGCCACGTAAATGTCTCCTTTTGAGAACTGTCTGTTCATATCCTTTACCCACTTTTTGATGGGATTGTTTTTTTTCTTATGTTTAAGTTCCTTGTAAATTGCAGATATTAGACCTTGTCAGATGGGTAGAATGCAAAAATTTTATCTCATTCTGTAGGTTGCTTGTTCACTCTGGTGATAGTTCCTTTTGCTGTGCACAAGCTCTTTCGTTTAATTAGATCCCATTTGTCAATTTTGGCTTTTGTTGCCATTGCTTTTGGAGTTTTTGTCATGAAACCTTTGCCCATGCCTATGTCCTGAATGGTACTGCCTAGGTTTTCTTCTAGGGTTTTTATGATTTGGGGTTTTACATTTAAGTCTTAATTGATCTTGAGTTAATTTTTTTTTATTAGGTGTAAGGAAAGGGTCCAGTTTCAGTTTTCTGCATATGACTAGCCAGTTTTCACACCACCATTTACTGAATAGGAGATTGTTTCCCCATTGCTTGTTTTTGTCAGGTTTGTTGAATATCAGATGCTTATAGATATGTGGGATTATTTCTGAAGTCTCTGTTCTGCTTCATTGGTCTATATGTCTGTTTTGGTACCAGTGTCATGCTGTTTTTGTTACTGTAGCCTTGTAGTATAGTTTGAAGTCAGGTAACGTGAAGCCTCCAGCTTTGTCCTTTTTGCTTAGGATTGTCTTGGCTATATGGGGTGTTCTTTGATTCCATATGAAATTTTAAATAGTTTTTTCTAATTCTGTGAAGAACAGCAATGGTAGTTTGATGAGAATAGCATTGAATCTATAAATTACTTTGGACAGTATGGCCATTTTCACAATACTGATTCTTCCTATCCAGGAAGATGGAATGTTTTTCCATTTGTTTGTGTCCTCTCTTGTTTCTTTGAGCAGTGGTTTGTAGTTCTCCTTGAAGAGGTTTTTTACCTCCCTTGTTAGCTGTATTCCTAGATATTTTATTCTTTTTGTAGTAATTGTGAATGGGAGTTCATTTGTGATTTGGCTCTGTTTGCCTATTGTTGGCATATAGGAATGCTTGTGATTTTTGCACATTGATTTTGTATCCTGAGACTTTGCTGAAGTGGCTTATCAGTTCAAGAAGTTTTGGGGCTGAGATGATGGGGGATTTTCTAAATATAAAATCACGTCATCTGCAAACAGAGACAACTTGACTTCCTTTCTTCCTATTCAAATACGCTTTATTTCTCTCTCTTGCCTGATTGCCCTGACCAGAACTTCCAATACTATGTTGAATAGGAGTGGTTAGAGAGGGCATCCTTATTTTGTACCAGTTTTCAAAAGGAATGCTTCCAACTTTTGCCCATTCAGTATGATATTGGCTGTGGGTCTGTCATAAATAGCTCTTATTATTTTGAGATATGTTCCATCATTACCTAGTTTATTGAAAGTTTTTAACATGAAGGGATGTTGAATTTTAACAAAGTCCTTTTCTGTATCTATTGAAATAATCATGTGGTTTTTGTCTTTGCTTCTGTTTATGTGATGGATTATGTTTATTGATTTGCATATGTTGAAACAGTCTTGCATCCCAGGGATGAAACTGACTTGATTGTGGTGGACAAGTTTTTTTTGATGTACTGCTGGATTCAGTTTGCCAGTATTTTACTGAGGATTTTGCATCAATGTCCATCAGGGATATTGGCCTGAAGTTTTCTTTCTTTGTTGTGTTTCTTCCTGGTTTTGATATCAAGATGATGCTAGCTTCATAAAATGAGCTAGGGAGGAGTCCTTCCTTTTCAATTGTTTGGAATCATTTCAGAAGGAACGGTACCAGCTCCTCTTTGTATTTCTAGTAGAATTCAGCTGTGAATCCATCTGATCCTGAGCTTTTTTTGATTGGTAGGCTATTAATTACTGCCTCAATTTCAGAGCTTATAATTGATCTATTTAGGGATTCAACTTCTTCCTGGTTTAGTCTTGGTAGGGTGCATGGGTCCATGAATTTATCCATTTCTTCTAGATTTTCTAGTTTATTTGTGTAGAAGTGTTTATAGGTTTATAGTATTCTCTAACAGTAGTTTGTATTTCTGTGGGGTCATTGGTGATATCCCCTTTACTAGTTTTTATTGTGTCTATTTGATTCTTCCTCTTCTTCTTTATTAGTCTATCTAGTGGTCTATTTGGTTAATTTTTTTTTTTTTTTCAAAAAACCAGCTCCTGGATTCATTGATTTTTTTTGGAGGGTTTTTCATGTCTCTAACTCCTGAAAACTGATGCTGTTTGATAGAAAAATAAAATATTCTCAGTTAACATAAAAGAAGACAGGAAAAGAGGAACAAAGGAACAAAGAAGAAATAAGTAGCAACCTGGTAGACTTCAACCCAATCTTATAACATCATGTAAATGGACTCCATTAAAAGGCAAAGAGTGTTAGACTGAATGAAATGAGAGAGGAGGGAGAATGATCCAGCTATGTGCTATTTTAAAAAGTAACATTAAATATAAAGACACAAAATGTTTGAAATTAAAAGATGAGAAAAGATATACAATGCAAGCACTACAAATAAGAGAGTTGGTGTAGGTATAATGACATTAGACAAAGTAGAGTTTTGGACAAGGAGTATTACCAAAGACAAAAATGTGAAAACACTGACCGGGCACAGTGGCTCATGTCTGTAATCTCAGCACTTTGGGAGGCCAAGGCAGGTAGATCACCTGAGGTTGGGAGTTCGAGACCAGCCTGACCAACATGGAGAAACCCCATCTCTACTAAAAACACAAAATTAGCTGGGCATGGTGGCACATGCCTGTAATCCCAGCTACTTGGAAGGCTGAGGCAGGAGAATCCCTTGAACCCAGGAGGCAGAAGTTGCAGTAAGCTGAGATCGCACCATTACACTCCAGCCCGGCAACAAGAGTGAAAACCTATCTCAAAAAAAAAGTGACAACCCTAAAGTTGTATATTGTAATAATAAAGCATCAAAATAAATGAATGAAAAATTCACAGAACCAAAGGAAGAAATTTTTTAAAAATCACATTCCTAGTTGGAGATTTGATTGCCTAGGTTTCAATAATTGATAAAAGTAGAAAAATTTAGTGAAGATATACAGATTTGACCAACTTAAATAAATTGGCATTTATGGCACACTATATCCTGTCTCTTAAAAAATGTTTTAGGTAAAAATAAAATAATATAATATATGTGTATGGAGAGAGAGAGAGAGAGAGAAAAGAGCTTTTCACTTTTTGTTTTAAAAGGATTGTTAAATTATAGGTGCCCCTGAATGCATTTTTACTTTCAGTAAGGGTGCATTGCTTATCCTAGCTGGACCCACAAGGGAGGGCCTGATTGTCAGTACCCAGGAAAAGCCTGAAGTGGCTTCCTGTTTCTCCCTTGGAGGTCTGTAGGAGGTGCCATGCTGCCTTGATGGTCCATTAAGGGCTTGGCTCTGAAAGCTCTCTGAAGCTCTCTACCTAACTCCTTCCTAAGAAGCAAAATCTGATCAGGGTGGTAAGAAACTATCACCCTTAGCTTTCCTCTTTGAACACTCCATTTTCCCTCATACCTTCAGAGCACTGTAAGCAGCAATGAAACTTTATTTTCTGTGTAAGCACTCGCTCATTTAGAGAAAACAAGTCAGTAGCTTCTCTACCTCTGCAACTTAAAGCTGACTCTCTAATCAAATCGATTCAGCTCCTGACTGATAGGAAGAATCTCCTCTCCATTAACCTCACAGCATATTTTAGGGTTTCGGATAAAAAGAGCATTCCTTTCAAATGCCTCCCCACCTCCCAAACCACAATAAACAAACTTCTACTGGTAAAGAAATATCATGGTTTTTAAAAATATTTTTAAAGAATTAGTAACAGGTCAAGCATGGTGGTAAATGCCTGTAATCCCAGCACTTAGAGAGGCCAAAGCAGGTGGATCCCTTGAGGCCAGGAATTCAAGACCAGCCAGGGCAAAGTAGCAAGACACTGTCTCTAATAAAAAAAAAATTTTTTTTTTAATTAGCCAGGCATGGTGGTGAATGCCTATAGTCCCAGCTACTTAAGAGTCAGAGGCAGGAGGATTGCTTGAGCCCAGGAGTTCATGGCTGTAGTGAGCTACGATCCATGCTTTTGAACTCCAGCCTGGGTGACAGAGCAAGACCCTGTCCCTTAAAAAAAAAGAAAAAAGAAAAACACAAAATAGTTAATAATAAAAATAATGAGCCACTGCTAAGAATGTAAGAAAGAAATACTGAAAAATGACCAAAGAATGACTCAGAATGTTATATAATGTTCTCAAATCCCCCAGAGGGTCCAGAGAGCTCTGCAACCTTTGCCTCCTCATGCCTGTCATTCCAGCCCAGGCTGACCAGGGTGCAGGCTGTATTCTTGGTGTGTGGCCATCCCACTGGACAGGAGATAAAAGGCCTGCCATTCAGGCCAACTACTGCTCAGAAAAGAAGGAAACTAACATCTGGTGCGCACCAACTATGTGTCAGGCACATTACAGACCTAAGAAGTAGCAATAGGTGAGAGTAGGCCCTGGAGTCAGAGGGGCCAAGGTTTGACTCTCAACTTACCAGCTGAAAGACTTCAGGCAAGTTACTTAACTGCTCTGCACCTCACTTTGCTCATCTATAAAATGGTTCATAGTGCTTCATATCTTATAAAGCTCATGGTGAAGATTGGATTGCATAACCTTGTCAATTAATTGCTTTGCATATAGCCTAAACAGAGTAATTACTCAGTGAGTATTAGCTACTAATAAATAGCATCACTATTGTTATTATTGTTCCAGTATCTCACATTCTCTTCTTAGGCAAAGTGGAAAAAAAAAAAAGTTCAAAATGGAAAGAACTCCCTAAACTCTCTCAGATCTAAATCAGCTATTCCCAGATTAGTCCCAAGAGACACTTCAGAGTGTGTCATTCCTTTCACTCAGAAGTGTCTCTGACTCCAGGAAGCATCAGAGTGGATACCAGGATTCAATGTGTTGCTCTTAACCTTAGCAATTTCTTCTCTATAGTTATTAACACACAACTCCCTGTAGTTCTTTCTAACTTGTGAAAATAGGATTCAATCCCAAAAGTAAATTCATGCCACTCACTGAAATAAACAGTGCCATTTCACTTGGTGTCAGGTGAAGGGTGGCACTAAAATGAAACACCGCCAACTCATTGCTGAGATAGCTGGCTCCCTCCTGCTGCACTGCTACTGACTGGGGGAAAATTCATCTTTAAAATATCTCATCAAAGATGGGTCAGTTAAAAACTTTTCCCCATTTTTAGAACAAAATTGGAATTGACCTTTTATGGCCATTCAAAAGCAGACAGATACTATCTGCAATTATTTGCTTCTTTGCATTTATGGAATTGTTGCTCCCCCAAAGCAGGTGGCCTGAAGCAAACTGTGCCAGCTATTTCCAGAATAATCCTTGTTTGTACATTCACTCCCCACACATACTCCAAAAAATTCCGACAGGAACTAAACAGAAACAGGAACATGCAAAAAACAGGTCTCTGACGCATGCACCTCAACCCACAGTCATCCAGATTTCTGTCCTCCTTTGTTGCTCGAGTAAATAGACATTTTTAACTGTTGTCTTATTTGACTTTCTGAATAATGTCTGAAGCACTCACACCATTGTCCATACAGCTTCATGGAAACAGCCACATTCTCATCCTTATGACATCATGTTCCCCAGCTTCTCTGGGCATCTTTCTGGCTGTCTCTGTCTCCTTCATGGGTTTATCTTTCCTGCCCTCTTCCTGTATTTGTGGTTGTTCCCTGAGATGCCCACATCCATGCCTCCTCCTCTCACTCTAGGGTATAGATAACCACATGGCACATGATGCTTACGACCGGAGGACACTGGAACTAAATCGTACATTTCAGTTAGAGAGCATTCAAAAAAGCTAAATATGACTTAACTTCAAAAAAAAAAATTGTAAGCTCATATGATTGCAAAGGCATTTACATGCTGTATAATTGTTCTCATGCTGCTAATAAAGACATATCTGAGACTGAGTAATTTATAAAAGAAAGAGGTTAAGTGGACTCACAGTTACACATGGCTGGTAGGCCTCATAGTCATGGTAGAAGATGAGGGAAGAGCAAAGGGACATCTAATATGGTGATGGGAAAAGACAGAATGAATGCCAAGCAAAAGGAGAAACTCCTTATAAAACCATCAGCTCTCATGAGACTTATTCACTACCACAAGAACAGCATCTAGGAAACTGCCTTCATGATTCATTGTAGCTCCCATAATCTCCTCCATCTTGCGGGAGCAATTATCTCCCACAAGATGGGGGGGATTATGGGAGCTACAATTCAAGATGAGATTTGGGTGGGGACACAGCCAAATCATATCACAAGCCCAAAAGAAACTAATTTAAGTTAAAATTTCTGGAATGAACCCTATCTGCAAGAAGGCAGTTGGACACAGCCTGTAGGAAACTAAATTGACATAAGCTTCCTGGAAGAGCTCTAGCAATAATTATTACTAGATTTTTAAAACTAGCAATAGTTAGTGGGGTGGAGAAAAGGTAAACCATGCTTCTTTAATGCCAAAGGCAATGTTTGCTTCTTTGCACTTTATATCTTGCTGCATTTAAGAAAGCTAAGTTCATGGACTCTTTGTATGCTCTTAAAAACCCTTTGAAAATGTTCATACACTTGGATGCAACAATTTTATTTCCATATAATAATTAGGAATATGTGCTAATATTCATCTTAAACAATGTGGAATTAAAAATATATTTGAAATAGCTAAAAATGGAAAGCAACATAAATAGTTCAATAAACTATGATATATCCTATATGGTATCATTTAAATATTTCCAAAATATATTTTACATAAAAAAGCTAAAACTATCATATAGAGGATAACTGCAATTTCCAATATATGTACCTATGTCTATTCAAACATATATACATACAGAAAACAAGGGAAAAATTGAAGGAAGTCACACACAGTGTTAATAATAATGATTTCTTGATGTTAAGAAATATGAATGAGTTATATTTCATTCTTTGAGTTTATCTATATTTTCAAAATTTACTAAAATAGCATAGCTTACCCTATGGTTTGAATGTGCCCCTCAAATTTCATATATTGAAAGCTTAATCCCCAAATTTATATATTAATTAAAGGTGAGTCCTTTGGGGGCAATTAGGATTAGATAAGGTTATCAAGGTGAGTGCCCATGATGGGACTGGTGGCTTTCCAAAAAGAGGAAGAAAGACCTGAACAGACATGCACACTCTTGCCCTCACATGATGTGATGCCCCCTACCATGATACGATGCATCAAGAAGGCCCTCACAAGATGCCAACTCCTCTAGCTGAATTTCCCAGCCTCCAGATCCATGAGCTAAACAAACCTCTATTCTCATAAATTCTTCAGTCTGTGGTATTCAGTGACAGCAACAGAACATGGACTAAGACAGAATACTTTTGAAATGAGCAGAAATAAACTTTTTAGGAACAAGCCTCTGAGATAAGAAGGGCCATATCAATAAGGATGATACAATAACCATTCTCCTAGGATACTGACTTGTAGCTCCTAGAAGAAAGATCCAAGCACTGGGACTATTTGAAATAAAATACAGATTTCAGAAGGAGATGCATTTATTATACAGACGTTAAACCTTGTCTGAGGCCAATCTAGGGATAAACATCTAAGTGTTGATGGCTCACTTATCACAACTTTACATAGGTAGGAGAGCAGCACCTGACTGACTCCAGAATCTGTCAATAATTTAGCTTTCTCAAATGCTTAAAGATATGAAATGCAAAAGTGCAAGCACTGCCTTTGGAATTAAAGGAGCATGGTTTACCTTTTCTCCAACCCACTAACTGACAGCATCTTAGAACCTCAGAATTTGTTGTATTTTTTTTTTTTAAATTTGTGATATAAGGATAACACTTCACACAGTGCAGGTGAAGCATACAGTTGATCTTGAATTCCATATTTATGGCTTTGCCTACTTGCTAAAATGTATTTGTAACCCCCTAAATCAATAATTGCCATACTTTCATGGTCTTTCACAAATACAAATAGAACAGAAAAATATGTGAGGTCCCACCTGCATATTCCCAGCTAAGGTTGAACAAGGCAACACTGACTTCTCATGTCACCTCTCATACTGTAAACAAGTGTCCTTTTACCATCTATTTAGTGCCACATTTTTCACATTTTTATACTCCTTGTTGGTATTTTGCTGTGTGAACTGGCCCCTTCCTAGAGCCGAAGTTCTGTCTAGTGTTCCTCAGTGCAAAAAAGGCTGTGAGGTAACTTACAGAGAATATGCTTGTGTCAGATAAGCCTCACTTAGGCATAAATTATAGTTCTATTGGCCATAAATTCAATGATAATAAATTAACAATACTATATTAGGCAAAGTATCTTTGAATAGATACACACATAAAACAAAGTTATGTATTTATTGATTGATGAAAATGCTGTGACCAGAAGCTCACAGGAACCTAACCTTGCATTTCCCCTAGGAGCAATGGTTCACTATTCAATAATTCACTCTTCTTGGCAACTTTATAGACCATAACTACCATAACTAATGAGACTCAATTGTATGTACAATTCACTTATGCATTCCACAAATACAATCATATGTTACATATTAATGTTTTGGTCAATAATGGACTGTATATACAATGGTAGTCCAAAAGATTATGATAGAGCTGAAAATTCCTATTGGCTAGTGATGTAGCCATAATCACACTGTAGTACAACTCATTACTCAGGTATTTGTGGTGATGCTGGTATAAACAAACCTACCATGCTGCTAGTCATATGAAAGTATAGCACATACATTTATGTACAGCACACAATACTTGATAATGATAATGAACAACTATGTTACTGGTTTATGTATTTACTAAACTACACTTTTTAACATCATTTTAGGTTGCACTCCTTCTATTTGTTATCACAGGAGATGACAGTTCCACATGTGTTATTGCCCTGAAGACCTTCCCCTGAGGCAAGATGTGGTGGTGAAAGACAGTGATATTGGTGATCCTGACCCTGTGTAGGCATAGGTTAATGAGTGTGTTTATGGCTTAGTTTTTAACAAAAAAGTTTAAAAAGTTAAAAAAAAAAAAGCTAAAGAATTTTTAAAATAGAAAAAAAAGCATACAGAAAAGGATATAAAGAAGGAAAATATTTTTGCACAGCTGCAAAATGTGTTTGTGTTTTAAACTATTACTAAAAACAGTCAAAAGGTTTTCAAACATTAAAAAGTTTACAAAGTAAAAAAGTTACCATAGGCCAGGCACAGTGGCTCACACCTGTAATCCTAGCATTGAGAGGCTGAGGAGGGAAGGTTGCTTGAGGCCAGGAGTTCAAGACCAGCCTGGGGAATACATGAAGACCTCATATCTACAAAAATTTTTTTAAAAAAATTAGCTGGGCATGGAGACATGTGCCTATAGTACCAGCTACTCAGAAGGCTGAGGTGGAAGAATCCCTTGAATCCAGGAGGTTAAGGCTCCAATGAGCTATGATCACACCACTGCCCTCCAGCCTGGATGACAGAGTAAGACCCTGTCTCAGAAAAGAAAGGAGAAAGAAAGAAAGAAAAGAAAAGGAAAAGAAAAGAAAAGAAGGTAAGAAAGAAAGGAGGGAGGGAGGGAAGGAAGAAAAGGAAAAAGAATGAAAGAAGAGGGTAAAAAAGGTTATGGTAAGCTAAGGTTAATTATTATTTAAAAAGGAAAAAAAATTAATTTATCCTAAGTGTACCACATTTATAAAGTCTGCAGTACTATACAGTAATATCCTATCCCCTCATATTCACTCACCAATCACTCACTGACTCACCCAGAGCAACTTCCAGTCCTGTAAGCTTTATGTTTAGATACATAAATCCTTACCTTTGTGTTACAACTGCCTATAGTATTCAGTACAGTATACAGGTTTGTAGCCTACAAGCAATAGGCTATCCCATGTAGCCTACATGTATAGTAGGCTGTACCATCTAGGTGGGTGTAAGCACACACTATGATGTTCACACTGTGACAAAATCACTTGATGATGAATTTTGCAGAATGTATTCCCATCATTTTGTATTACATTAAATGCCAACATGAGCTAGATGTAATGCAGTGCCTAGAATAAAGAAAAATGTGTTAATATATAGGCACGGTGGCTCATGCCTGTAATCTGAGCATTTGGGGAGGTGAAGGTGGGAGGATTGCTTGAGCCCAGGAGTTCAAGACAAGCCTGGGAAACATACTGAGACCTCCATTGCTACAAAAAACATTTAAAAAGTTAACCAGTTATGGTAGGACATTCCTGTAGTTCCAGCTACTCAGGAGGCTGAGGAAGAAGGATCACTTGTGCCCAGGGTTTCAATGCTGCATTGAGCTATGATCACCCCATTGCACTCCAGCCTGGACATCAGAGTGAGATGCTGTCTATTAAAAGTTATTTTTAATTAAGAAAAGACATGTAATAAATGTTTATTAAATAAACTTACTTTTCCCTTAAAAAGAAATTATAGGGAGGAGTCCACCAAGATGGCCAAATAGGAACAGCTCTAGAGCATAGTTCCCAGCGAGAGCAACACAGAAGGTGAGTGATCTCTGCATTTCCAACTGAGGTACCAGGTTCATCTCAATGGGACTCGTTGGACAGTGGGTGTAGCCCAAGGAGGGCAAACTGAGGCAGGGTGGGGTGCTGCCTCACTCAGGAAGTGCAACTGGCCGGAGGATCTTCCTCCTACCCAGTGGAGGCCATCAGGGACTTTTACCGGCCACTCTGGCACTCCAGTTCAGATACTGCCCTTCTCCCATGGTCTTTACAGACCACAAACCAGGAAATTTCCACCGGGCAACAAGCACCATGGGTCTAGAGCACAAATCTGAGCCACCATTTCAGCCAGTGCTGCAGGCTTTCAGCACAAATGTGGGTGGCAGTTTAGGCCTCGTCCTCCCCTGAAACAAGGAGAGCTGAAGGTAGGGAGCCAAGTGATCTGGCTTGGCAGGTCCCACCCACGTAAAGATCAGCAAACTGAAATTCTCCAGCTTGAGAGTTTCACAGCCAGCACAGCAGTTTGAGCTCAACCCAGGAAGGTTCAGCTAAGTGGGGAAAAGGGTGTTCACCATTGCCAAGGCAGTTCTAACCTTACCTGTGTAAACAAAAGCACAAAGAAGTATACACAGCAGCTAGACGGGTCCCGCGGCAGCTCAGCTGTGCCTCTGCAATCAGACTGTGGCTAGACTCCCTCCTAGCTGCGGAGTGCATCTCTGAGAAGAGGCAGCAGCCCCCATCAGGGACTTATAAATAAAGCCCCACCTTCCTGGGACAGAGCACCTGGGAAAAGGGGTGGTTGTGAGTTCTGCGGCAGCAGACTTAAATGTCACTGCCCAGCAGCTCTAAAGGGAGCAATGGAGTTCCCAGCACAGCACTTGAGCTCTGATAAGGGGCTTACTGTCTTCTCAAGCAGCTCCTCGACGCCCGTATATTTAAAAAAGACACCTCATAGAAGAGAGCTCAGGCTGACATCTGGAGGGTATCCTTCTGGGACAAAGATAAAAGAAGAAGAAACTGGCAGCAACCCTTACTGTTCTGCAGCCACTGCAGGTGATCCCAAGCAAGCAGGGTCTGGAGTGGACCTCCAGCAGTCCTATAGCAGAGGGGCCTGACTGTTAGAAGGTAAACTAACAAACAGAAAGAAATAACTTCATCATCAACAAAAAGGACATCCTCTCAGAGACCCCATCCAAAAGTCACCACCAACCAAGACCACAGGTAGATAAATCCACAAAGATGGGAAGAAACCAATGCATAAAGGATGAAAACACTCAAAACCAGAAGGCCTCTCTTCCTCCAAAGGATCACAACTCCTCGTCAGCAAGGGAACAAGGCTGGATGGAGAATGAGTCTGATGAATTGACAGAAACAGGCTTCAGACTGGGTAATAACAAACTTCTCTGAGCTAAAAGAACATGTTCTAACCCAATGCAAAGAAACTAAGAACTTGAAAAAAGGTTTGACAAAGCGCTAATAAGAATAAACGACTTAGAGAAGAATATAAATAACTTGGTGGAGCTGAAAAACAGCACAAGATCTTTGCGAAGCATACATACGTTTCAATAGCTGAATCAATCAAGCAGAAGAAAGTATATCAGAGATTGAAGATTAACTCAATGAAATAAAACAAGAAGGCAAGATTAGAGAAAAAAGAGTGAAAAGAAATGAACAAAGCCTCCAAGAAATATGGGATTATGTGAAAAGACCCAATCTACATTTGACAGGTGCACCTGAATGTGATGGAGAGAATAAATCTAAGCTGGAAATCACTCTTCAGGATATTATCCAGGAGAACTTCCCCAACCTAGCAAGGCAGGCCAATATTCAAGTCCAAGAAATACAGAGAACACCACAAAGATACTTCTCAAGAAGAGCAACCCCAACACACATAATAGTAAGATTCACCAGGGTTGATATGAAGGAAAAAATGCTAAGGGCAGCCAGAGAGAAAGGTTGGGTCACCCACAAAAGGAAGCCCATCAGATTCACAGCAGATTGCTTGGCAGAAACCCTACAAGCCAGAAGAGAGTGGGGGCCAATATTCAAAATCCTTAAAGAAAAGAACTTTCAACCCAGAATTTCACATCCAGCCAAACTCAGCTTCATAAACAAAGGAAAAATAATATTCTTTATGAACAAGCAATTGCTCAGAGATTTCATCACCACCAGGCCTGCTTTACAAGAGCTCCTGAAAGAAGCACTAAACATAGAAAGGAACAACCAGTACCAGCCACTCCAAAAACATACCAAATGGTAAACAGCATCGACACAATGAAGAAACTGCATCAACTAATGGGCAAAACAACCAGCTAGCATCAAAATGGCAGGATCAAATTCACACATAACAATATTAACCCTAAATGTAAATGGGCTAAACGCCCCAATCAAAAGACACAGACTGGCAAATTGCACAAAAAGTCAAAACCCATAGATGTGCTGTCTCCAAGAAAACCATCTCACATGAAAGGATACACATAGGCTCAAAATAAAGGGATGGAGGAAGATTTACCAAGCAAATGGGGAGCAAAAAAAAAAGCAGGAGTTGCAATCCTAGTCTCTGATAAAATAAACGTTAAACCAACAAAGACCAAAAGAGACAAAGAAGGGAATTACATAATGGTAAAAGGATCAATGCAACAAAAAGAGCTAATGATCCTAAATATATACGCACCCAATACAGGAGCACCCAGATACATAAAGCAAGTTCTTAATGACTTACAAAGAGACTTTGACTCCCACACAATAATAGTGGGAGACTTTAACACTCCACTGTCAATATTAGACCAATCAATGAGACAGAAAATTAACAAGGATATCCAGGACTTGAACTCAGATCTGGACCAAGCAAACCTAATAAACATCTACAGAACTCACCACCCCAAATCCACAGAATATACACTTTTCTCAGCACCACATCACACCTACTCTAAAATTGACCACATAATTGGAAGTAAATCACTCCTCAGCAAACACAAAAGAACGGAAATCATAACAAACAGTCTCTCAGACCACAGTGCAATCAAATTAGAATTCAGGATTAAGAAACTGAGTCAGAACCACAAAACTTCATGGAAACTGAAAAACTGGCTCTTGAATGTTGACTGGATCAACAATGAAATGAAGGCAGAAATAAAGATGTTCTTTGAAACCAACAAGAACGAAGACACAATGTACCAGAATCTCAGGGATACACTTAACACAGTGTCTACAGGAAAATTTATAGCAATAAATGCCCACATGAGAAGCAAGGAAAGATCTAAAATCGACACCCTATCATCAAAATTGAAAGAGCTAGAGGAGCAAGATCAAACAAACTCAAAACCTAGCAGAAGACAAGAAATAACTAACATCAGAGCAGAACTGAAGGAGATAAAGACACAAAAAAACCCTTCAAAAAATTAATAAATCCAGGAGTTGGTTTTTTGAAAAGATCAACAAAATAGGTCACTAGCCAGATTAATAAAAAAGAAAAGAGAGCATAATTAAATAGATGCAATAAAAAATGAAAAAGGGGATATCACCACCAATTCCACAGAATTACAAACCACCATCAGAGATTACTACAAACAACTCTATGTACATAAACCAGTAAACCTGGAAGAAATAGATAAATTCCTTGACACTTTCACCCTCCCAAATCTAAACCAGGAAGAAGTCGAAAATGTATATTCTGGTTTTCAGGGTTCG
>CAUYLG010026625.1:0-89720 GCA_963573385.1 Cacajao melanocephalus
GGGAAAGGATTCCCTGTTTAATAAATGGTGTTGGGAAAACTGGCTAGCCATGTGCAGAAAGCAGAAACTGGATCCCTTCCTGACACCTTACACTAAAATTAACTCCAGATGGATTAAAGACTTAAACATAAGACCTAACACCATTAAAACCCTAGAAGAAAACCTAGACAAAACCATTCAGAACATAGGCATAGGCAAGGACTTCATGACTAAAACACCAAAAGCACTGGCAACAGAAGCCAAAATAGACAAATGGGATCTAATTAAACTCCAGAGTTTCTGTACAGCATAAGAAACAACCATTAGAGTGGACCAACAACCAACAGAATGGGAAAAAATTTTTGCAATCTACCCATCTGACAAAGGGCTAATATCCAGAATCTACAAAGAACTAAAATAGGTTTACAAGAAAAAAAAAAAAAAGCCAACCCATTCAAAAGTGGGTGAAGGACATGAACAGACACTTTTAAAAGAAGACATATATAAGGCCAACAAACATATGAAAAAATGCTCATCAACACTAGTCATTAGAGATATGCAAATCAAAACCACATTGAGATTCCATCTCACACCAGTTAGATGCAATCATTAAAGATTCTGAAGACAACAGATGCTGGAGAGGATGTGGAGAAATAGAAACACTTTTACACTGTTGGTGGGAGTATAAATTAGTTCAACCATTGTGGAAGACAGTGTGACAATTCTTCAAGGACCTAGAAATAGAAATTCCATTTGACCCTGCAATCCCATTACCAGGTATATATCCAAAGGATTATAAATCATTCTATTATAAAGACACATGCACACGTATGTTCACTGTGGCACTGTTTACAATAGCAAAGACCTGGAACCAACCCAAATGCCCATCAATGATAGATTGGACAAGGAAAATTGGGCACATATACACCATGGAAGACTATACAGCCATTAAAAACAATGAGTTCGTGTCCTTTGTAGGGACATGGAAGAAACTGGAAGCCATCATTCTCAGCAAACTGACACAAGAACAGAAAATCAAACACTGCATGTTCTCACTCATAGACATGTGTTGAACAACAAGAACACATGGACATGGTGAGGAGAACATCACACACTGGGGTCTGTTGGGGTGGACTAGAGGAGGGACAGTGGAGGGTAGGGAGGTTGGGGAGGGATAATATGGGGAGAAATGCCAGATATAGGTGATGGGGGAATGGAGGCAGCAAACCACATTGCTATGTATGTACCTATGCAACAATCCTGCATGTTCTGCACATGTACCCCAGAACCTAAAGTACAATAAAATATATATATGTGTGTGCATATATATATATGTGTGTGTGTGTGTGTGTGTGTGTGTATATGTATGTATATATATATGAAAAAGTATCATCCATACTCTTGTTGATAAAGTGATGTAATAATGCACAGAGCAATAAGGAATCTTCCCCAAAAATATATTTGTCATGTTTCCTTTTCACCAGTAGGTACTTGATTATTAGAATGTTCATCTAAAGTAGACTGTTGTTCAATAAAATCTAGAAAGATACATTCAGAATCTTCTAACAAACTAGAAGATTTCTAGTGGCATTAGAAACCCTACTTTATGGTTACAGCTCTACACCATGGAAACTCTTCCCATGGGAGCAGAAATTTGAGAGTGAGTTAAGGCAACAGTGTGCTAACTTACAAGAAGAAAGCTAGCTACCCAGCTGCCATCTTTGAGGAGAATGCTTTCTAATTCAGAAGAATCATGAAGAGATAAGAACAGATTCCATGCTCCAGTCACCGTGCTAGCTGCTGCATTTGGGAAACAGGGGAGACTAGCCACTAAGCATACAAGTGAGAAAAATCAAAGGCTAACCCTTAAAGTGACTGATTTCCCACTCACCTCTGTCAAGCATCCCCTGAAGTAGTCGGAAATGAGGCTACTAGAGAAAAACAGCCAAAGACATAACGTTATACATCTACTTGCAGGTAAACAAATGAGCAATGGAATTGAGAATGCCAATATAGAAGTAAATGGCAATCACAAATAAAGTATTGAGAGAAAAAACTGTTAGAAAGGCCATGAGATGTTTTAAATCTTCAATCCTGCTTCAAGCTAAAATTCTAAGGTTAGTCATCATAAGGAGATTTTCTTATTTCAATATATTTTAAATAAAGAAATTAATTAGAGGACAGAAAATTTTAATTATGAGTAAATCCTCAGTCCCAGCCACCAGTCTCTGGAGAGAAAAGAAAGTACATGTCAATTTTCAAATTGCCACAGCCATCTGATGGCAGCTCCCTGAAAGGCAGATATGAGGTCTCAAAGCTGAACTTACAGGAGTCTAAATCTTCATCAGTACTTTAGATATCTCAGGCACAGTAAAGAATATCCTACAGCCTGCAAACAAATAACAGTGTCCTCCTTCAGACCAGAAAACTTAGGACATGTATTATTACAAAAATTATAATACTCATCTTGATCAAATACATTTGAAATAAAATAAAGACACATGGAAATTGGAATTACAGTTTTTAGAGTGTTGTCCTAACAACAGTTCTAAGGTATAACTTTCTTTTAGTAAGAGAATGTTAGAAATTAAAGAATAGAATGGAATTAAATGAATTGACACCTTGAATATCCAATAACCCATGGCTTTCTGGATGCTGACTACAGCACCTGCAAGTGCTATCAACATTGTGGTGACTGAAACCTGTTAAAGTGCTTTAAGTGGTCATTTCGTGGACATACTTAGAAAAAAATAAATCAAAAAAGCAGTCAAAAATAAAACTTTAAAAGTACTAAATCCATTATTAATGGCATACTAGAAAAGAAAACCTTATAGATGCTAGATATTAGACCCTTGTTGGATGCATAGTTTGCAAAAATTTTCTCCCATTCTGAAGGTTATATGTTTACTCTGTTGATGGTTGCTTTTGCTGTGCAGCTATTCAGTTTAATCAGATCCCATTTGTCAATTTTTGCTTTTTTTGCAATTGCTTTTGGCATCTTTATCATGAAATCTTTCCCTGTACCTACATTGTGAATGGTATTGCCTAGGATGTCTTTTGGGGTTTTTATAGTTTGTGATTTTACATTTAAGTCTTTAATCCATCTTAATTTTCATTCTGTTATAAAGACACATGCACATGTATTCACAATAGCAAAGATATGGAACTAACCTAAATGCCCATCAGTGAAGACTGGGCAAAGAAAATGTGGTACATATACATCATAGAATACTATGCAGCCATAAAAAAGAATGAGGTTATGTCTTTTGCAGGGACATGGATGGCACCAGAGGCCATTATCCTTAGCAAACTAACAAAGGAAAAGAAAACCAAATACTACATGTTCTCACCTATAAGTGGGAATTAAATGATGAAAACATATGGACACATATAGGGGAACAGCACACACTGAAGCCTTTCAGAGGGTGGAGAGAAAAAGGAGGGAGAGGATCATGAAAGATAATTGATTGGTACTAGGCTTAATGCCTGATGATGAAATATTCCATACAACAAACCCCCATGACACAAGTTTATTTATTTAACAAACCTGAACTAGTACCCCTGAACTTAAAGATTAAAAAAAGAAAACCCTGCATTTGTAATTTCAAACAATAAAGTAAAGTCAAATTATGCCTAATCTTCAATAGTTTGACTTCAGCTCAGTAGTATCACAGGCAACAAGAGAACTGAAAAATTCATGACATAAAAGTTCATTATTTTTAATTACATTGGGCATATATCTTCATAAAATGACAACTTAGAATGTTAAATGATGGATTTTATTACTTATAAGCTTGTAGAACATTTTATAAATGTCATGCCAAACTGTCTATAGTTCTGTTTGCATTATATCAAAATCAACAATTTTTGTTGTTTTTGCTCGGTCAGTATGGGGAGCATTGGTGGGAATATATTGAAACTTGGGAGCTCTCATGAGGAAGCATTGCACCTAAAACAACATCCAATCCTGGACACAAAACATATCATTAAATATCTTGATAATAGTGAGACATGATAAAACACTGTACAGTTTTAATTCTTCAATTAGTTTTTCAGTATTGGATTGAATTAAATTCAATAATAATTCAATTATTATAATTTTAGAAGATATCTTAGTAGGAAAGACTTTCCAGGTGAAGTCTCTTAATGAAGCACAGGACCCAGAACTATAATGTCACCCTCTGATGGAGTCTTTTATGATAGTATTATATCAACGTGATGCTTCTGAACAACCATCAGTATGACTTACAACAGAAATTATTCTAGCAAAATAAATAGTACACTTTTTTCCTAAGACCCAGGGGCAAAATGTGAGGGAGTAAAATTTTCACTAAACCACCCGTCTTGGTTCCATAGCATAATACAACCAAATCAAGTGAAGAGATATATGAACTTAAAGTCATTATATAAGCTATTTAGGCCAAGAATATGTAATTCTCACAGAGGCGAAGGGTTGTAAGACCTAAGTTATCTATAGTAGCTACTTAAGCTGATAAAGGCACCAGGCAATTTCTAAACTCCCCACTTTACTTTGTGCAGGTACAACTGTTTAGAAAGTCCCACACAAGGCTTTAAATTGACTCAATTGTAATATACTGCAGATGTTATTTCCATTTATTACTACGTGTTGCTCTGTACTGTATCATAACTTCAGCATTCGGACAGCAATCAAAACATTTTTCACCCAGTGGCCGCTACTTAATAGACAATACTATGTAGTTATTGCCTACCAATATAAATAACAATTTCAGTAATTATGATGAATTATATACATAACAGCCTGTAATATTATTTTAACACACCAAACTTAGAATCAGTTTGCATTATTTTTAACCAGCTATGAAAACCTGCCCCAAGATTTTAAATGAAATATCTCCCCCAACTGCATATAAGTCATTATAAGCCTCCTATCATAAAGCATTTATTATAGCTCCTACCAATTCACCTTTATCAGCAATTAAAAATTGTCTGTAATTTCCAAAAGTTGGTCTCAGTTCAAAATTAAACCTTTCAGAGCTGATCTAACCCATTTTCAATACTCATCCACCATAATTTTCAAAACTCTTGACTGCAAAAATGGCAACTTTTGGGTACAAAAGGAATGCTTAAGAACAAATGTTTATAATGTTTGTGTTTACATATTTGGATTATTACAAAAATCTGGTTTAAATTATTTCTGTGATCATACAATTTTATAACAATGGGGGTAAATAATCTATCTTAAAATCAATCATTTTCATAATGCAACAGTATTTCTGAAATGGAAATTTTTGTACTTGAAAATTTGTTTTTATTTATATTTTCCTGTTTCTTTCCAAAAACAGCACATAGCTATTAGAAGAATTTACTAGATTTATCTTAAATTTTGCTAAGAACTAAAATGCATGCAGCCTTGACCAATCTCATTAGCCTAATGATAGTGAGATACATGAGGCTTTCATCATCCCAACCCCATATGGGGTCTGGCTTCAAGGGAAAATGCAGCTTTCATAACATAACCTCAGAAGATAACAACTGCACCACCGTCTGTTCAAACATACACGTCAGATCTCTGCTAAATTTACCCATTCTACTTCCAAGCTTTGCTTCTTCATTTATCCAGAAAACATTCATTTATATTTATTTTCTTTCAAATACATCAAGCTTTTAGTATACCACTCAAAAACACTGTTGAATCTTCCTGAAGATAATCTATGCATTGATTATAGTAGACGATGAAAATAATCATTTCTTTTATACAGCACAGTTCTTTTTTTTTTTTTTACATACATACACAAAAAAAGGCCTGGTTTAATTTAGAGAAAATGAGAGTTCTAGTTTAACTTGTGACTTTTCTTATCCCATCACCAGAAACTACATTCTTATCCCTGATTTTCCTCTTAAATGTTTGTTTGTTCTTAGGTTTGGGTTGTTGGTTTGGTTTGGTTTTTGCTTTTTTGTTTATGACTCTTCTTATACTATCCCCCCCCCCAAAAAAAAAAACCTATGCATAAAATGCTCTAACGTTTCCTACCTGGTTGAATCAGTAAGAATCAATTACTGTGTAGAATTTCACTGAAACTTTGAAGATAGATGACATCAAACTGTGTAACATATTAGTGACTTTTTTATTTGCACCTTTTCATCTCTCTTCACTGTGAAAAATTTCTGAGGAAATAATAGGTAGTTACTAAGTCATCCACATATTCTGTTTCCTTTTACATTTCTTTTGCTTTGATTCAGGGAAAAACATATATCTGTTATGTTTAAAAATAATACTAACTTCTGAACATGCTTATGAATCTAGTTGTCTTGATCTCTCATTTTGACTTTGGCAATTATTCTCATACATACCCAAGATAACCTGTGCAGTCTAGACACCGCTTCTTCCTTGTCCTTCTCTTTTTATAATATATTTTATGCCCATACAGTGCCTTTTATCCACAGATCTCAAAGTGCTTCTTTTTCTCTAATATGCCTTTATATTCTCTAGAGAACCAAAGAGGCTTTTTTTATTGTACCTCTAGCTTTCTTTTATGGGTGAAATCTGGTCCAGTTGCTAAGAAGCATGGATTTGAATACACACTCTAACAGCTTCTACCCTTCTACTTTTAAAATGGTTATTTTTTTTTAATCCATTGAAGTGCATTTGACTATCATTTTTAAAAATCTCCTTTTAAAAGTCAAAATGCAACTCTCTGGAAACCAATGAATCTCATTGCCACGGTATGGTAGGTTCTCCTGCTTCACGATCTATAATCATTTCCTCAGTGTCAGTAATAAAATGCTTCAGTAACCTCTCCCAGCCCCTTGGCAATCTGCCTACTAGTGTCAGGCCTTTCTCCCCTGCAATCCTACTACTCAAAGAGCCAAGAGTGATGGTGCTGCTGCCATGGCAACTTAGAGCATTGAAGGCTTGGAAGTCTTTTCTTTGTTTTATATGAGATATTAACTGAAGAATATCTACTGCATAATTAAGAGGCTTATTTCATTACCAATTTCCCCTGAGTTCTTTTCTCCTCCCATATAGACTTGCCTATCTATATATGGCCTTAATTTCTAGACTAACAAGTAGTTTTTTATTCTGCCTCATTTACCCAATGAGCATTCCCTTGTTACCTTGCCCAAGGTCATGCATGAGTTCCCAGGCACGCAAATAATAATTGCTGGACACCAAGTATACATAAAAATTGGCACTAATCTGAATCTTTTTCTTCTTCCAAGTAGGCGAATTCACTTAAATGTGTATTAGTTATTTACTGTGTGCCAGGCACTAGGCTGGGTATTGGAATGATCTGCAGAATATCATTGTCCAATGAATATAATAGACAGAAAGACAAACAAGGTGGGGACATAAAGTTAGAGGTATTCACAGGGTATTGAAAGAATGCCCAGAGAGACCCTTTGTCCTTATGCTTAAAGGAATGAGGAAGTCAGGAAAAATAACCTGGTAAAAAGGGAGTCTGAGCAGAGGTGTAAATGATAAATAGAAGGTAAGTAGGCAGAGTGCAGGGAAAAAGTGTCCCAAGAATAAGAGAAGCATGGATAATGGCTTGCAGGTCATAAACACCACATCGCATCAGAGAAATTACTAGTTTACTATTATTAAAGCATAAAATCTGAGTGAAATGTGCCTTACAAATTGCAGAAGACACTATCAAGAACCAAATCATGAAGGGCCAGATGCAACATGTTGAATGTGCAAAATGGGCAAATAAAGAAACCTTTGATTTCATATGACCTGAAGCCTCCAACTTCAGTGTAACATTAGTTCAAAGTACTGGCAAAGTGTGCTAATGAATCCTATCTCATGTCACTGTAAAGAGTCATTTAAAAGAAAAAAAAAATAAAAATTCAAGTGCTTGGAAAGGAGTCCATCAAGGCAGTGAAAAAGTAATGGAATCCAAGCTGGGTGGCAAGTTACCCTCAGCAGAAAGAGATATCTGGAGTAAGGAAAATATTCAAAGTTGCCCAAAAAGTTAACTGCATGACAATGAGTATATTCTACTGACACATCAGAATTAATAGTCCATGAAGTTCAACAAAGTTATAGTTTGAAATAGAGAGTAAGACCCAAAGATGCATAATTTATGATGTATGTCCATGCTTCTTCACATTCAATATGAGGTTGATACCAGCACTCTCCTTATTAAAATGTTCTTTTTTTCAGAATTGACTTTCCTCATCAGGTTAAATACATCCTTTGTTCACCAGTGAAGTGTACATGCCTAAGGAGAAAGAGGTCCCTTAGCAGAAATGCAAAAAAGAATGGATCTTCACAACCTGTGAGGAAAAAAAAAACCTTGTATTTCCTATAGCCCCCAACCACAAACAAAAAAGCAGTGCCCATATATCACAGATTAGAAAATTTATTCACAGACAAAAAGAAGATTATATAACTAATTGAAGGTCACAGAGAAAATCAGCCATCTCAAGATCAGAGCCCAGTCCTCTGACTCATTGTTTAAAACTTCCCATTATGCCATTTCGCTAATGGAAGGCTGTGGGGTTAATCTACAATTACACTTTGCCAAAATCCTTTCCAAAAATCTTTAGCTTGACATTGATCTAGGATAACAGATGATGCCTGAATCATAAGGAGGATTTCAGACTCTTTATCTCTTTGTGTGATAACAAAGATCCAAAAGCTTTGTTAAGAAAACTGGTGATGTGTCAGTTTCTGCACAAACTCTGGTAAATTTTCTGAGAAATAGGGACCCATAGAGTTAAAAGGTGTTTGTAGATTTCTAATGGAATGCTATCCTCTTCAGAAGACGTCTAATTGTATATTTTATAGCCTACTTGAGACTGTGTTCCACAGCATTTCTTTTAGTCACTGAGAGCTTTGGCAGGGGTTAATTGACCAGGAAAAGCATTTATCACTCCAGGTTTGTCATTTAAGCAGAATGGTATCATCTGCACAATTCCTTTCTGCATATTTGGACCTAATAGGATGTAAAAAAGCTTATAATTGAGTAGAGAAAAGGTTCTGAATTTGAGTTGATCTTCCTCCTAACTTCCTACTAGAAATTGCTACTAATGCATAGCAAGATAATATAACATCTCCTCAGCTCTTTAAAATAATCTTTGACATTAGAAATAAAAAATTAAAGTAGTATTTTACTATTCAGTTGAGTTACATTTTGCTTATGTCAAAATGCTGTGTGGATATATCTAGTGACCATTTCAATAATTTAATTGTAAATCAGTGAGGTTGCCAGAAAGAGAATAAGAAAATTCTATTTCTACATATGAACTCTAGAGTCAAAGCAATTGTGACACAATGGAAAGCTGAAAATGACACTATACTATGGATTGGGACAGTCTTCTCTAAATGTGTATTTTTAAAACAGCTGAGGGGCCAGTGGAATGTGAGTACTCTAACAAATGTTGGACATCACTTAGCCTATCTCCACTTTCTTAGGGAACTAGACAACTGAAGCCCAGGGAAGGCAGTTACAGAGTTAAGAGTGATGACTTGAATCCAGGTCTTCCTATCCCCAAACTGCACTGAGGAGCCCTCTACTACTCAGCTTCCCCACTTCCTGGTGTTGACTTTTGCTTCTACAATGAACCATTGCAACAGCCTCCACCAAACCTCTAGTCTGAGTTTAAAATAACCTCTCAACTGCCAATCCCAAATGCCTTTCATTCACTCTGCAATTGTCTTTACTGTTCATTTTCTCTTTAATGACCCTCACTCTTTTGTACAACTCCATTCATTCATTCACAAAGATGTATGGTGTGCTTACCATGGGCTGCGTGCTCCCTCCACTTCTCCACAAGACACTATCTTTTCCCTTCTGATTTGGCCTGCTTTGCTCTCCTCACCTTTTCTTTCCACCACCTAAATATGGGCATTTCTTAGGGTTTTTCTCAGTTTTCCTTTTGTATATTTTTTTACTCATAACTTCATCCAATTTTATGATTTCAATTGTCGTCTGCTATGACTATGTAATTGGCATCTCTAACTCCTATCTTCTCAGAGCCCAGACAGCCTTTCTCCAACAAGGTTCAATTGGAAACCTCAGATTCGCTGGAATCTAAGCCCTTCTGAAAACAAATACATTCTCTCCCCCATACCTACTTTCTCTAAAGACATTCCTGCCTTTATTCAAAATGTGACCACAGCCAATCAGCAAGGCCTTAATGCCAAGACTCAGGCTTAAGAGGCTCCTCTGATGCTTTGGGTTAAAAAACTCACCCTGTGCTACCAATTATCTCTGCACATCTGCTCCTTCTTTCCACTCATACTGCTTCTGTGTTAGGCTCCAAGGCCTGACCTATTTCTCCCCCTTCCCTCTAGCTCAATTATTATTATAAAAATCTTGAACACACTGAAAAATTTAAAGAATACCATGGGGCTCATCTGTACATCCACAACTAGATCCAAAAATTTTTAACATTATGTCACATATACTTCTTCTAGATCTACATCTGGATCTAACTATATAGAGAGAGATAGAGACGGGGTGACTATGAGTATGGGTTTGAGTATGAATGTAAATATAAATTCAGACAAAGCCATAGAAAAGGTATAGATGTAAATATAGAAACAGATAGAATCCAGATAATACACATATGCATATACATATATTTTGCAGAAAAAAATGACAATAAAAGGCACACATGAGACTTCTCAGCATATATCTATTAAAGATAAGAACTTTCCTACTATACCACAAAATCATTATCACAACTAAAAATTGACAACAATTCATTAATATTACCTAAACCCTAGTCTATATTCAAATATCTCCACTGGTCCCCCAGCTTTTGGTTTTTTGTTTGTTAATTATGATTTAATCACAGTTTACAAGTTGTGGTTATAGTTAATTATTCTGTTTCTTTTATCTTTTTTATTTCTCTGTCTAGTGTTTGGTTTTCACGACGGTTTACTTTGCCTTACAGAATGTCAGATAAATTAAATTGGTTTATTTACTTGAAATGCCATTTATCTATTTCTTCTTCCCCCTTTAACTTGTGGGGACCTGACCTGTTCCAATCACTTTGTAGTTTGTGCTATTTATGTCATCTGATTTCCCCAGTATTTTCCATAACAAATGAAGCTTTGTCTCTACTCTCCTCCTGTTTGAATTCTTCTCCCAGAATCTTCACACCTCGCACTGCCATCCTCTCCTGCATCGTTAAATCCAGGCCTCTTAGCTTTTCTTTAAGACTTCCTCAAGCTGGCCCTGACCCACTTCTGTGACTCTATACCCTATTTAAATCTTGGTTCCAGAAAAACTGCTCTCTGGAGCACACCACCTACTTCCTTACTGCTCTGCTTTTGCTCTTTCTGATTTCTCCAAGTCCTCCCTTCAAGGAGTAGTTCAAGTACTTCCTCCATGAATAACAATAAATTCCATGTTAACATTTCTCAAGACCACTCCAGTAGCTACAAGTATTTTCTTCCCCTATATATCCATATCATATCATTCACCAATTAGTTATGTCCCACCTCAAAATAGTCATTTAATTTTTTCTCAGAGATTACTAACAGGTGTACTGCATAGATTTTCACCTTGTCCTCAACCATATTTTCTATTCCATTAGTGTAGGGTTTGTGCAAAGTTCTTTTTACATTAGCATATACTTTTACCTAATAAATTGGTATTTAATAAATATTTGTTATTCTGACTTGTTGACAAATCATAGAACAAATAAGCAGACAAATGGAAAATTCAAACTGAGTTTGAAAGAGACTTAACTTTGTCCAATTATCATTCGTATTTGATAATTACTTAGAGTTTTCACACTAACTAGTAATAAACACAAATACCAAGTGTCATTTGTATTCTATGGCCACTTAAGGTCTAACGTAACTACAATAAATACAAGATGCCAAGTTTCATATGTGGTTTTTGGCCACTTATGGACTAAGGCAGAAGGGAAAGAACTGGACTTTATAATTGAAGGGCCTGAATTCAAGTCACAGCTCTGCTCACACTACCTATATGCCCTTAAATAAGCTGCTTAAAAACTTTTGATCTCAGTCTTATTGTCTACACAAAGGGAATAATGACACCCACATTCACAATTTGTTGGGGGAAAATAAAATAATAATGATGCAAGTACTTTAACTCAACCCCTAGAACTTGTGATTTTCTTAATAATTATTACTTTGATCTAATTTATGAGATTTCACTCCCTTGCTTTAAGTGTAGAAGAAATAACAATAAATTTCATGGTAAAATAAAGGCTTTTTAAATGCCTAAAATCTATAAATTCTAAGAATTTGCTAGTAGTAACTCTGAATATTAAACTTGCCAAAAATACAATACTCACAGAAATGTGCAGAGGACTATTACAAACTTACATGACATGTGCCAAGTGACTGTTCATCTTAGACAGATGGAATTTCGTGGCCAGAGCAACTGCATGGACTTCAGAGGCAGACTGTCCTTGGTTCATTCTGCCTCAACCACTTACAGCATTGGTTGGTACAATAAGATCTACCTGAAAGTTATTATTATTAAGTGAGATCATCCATGTGAAGTTTTAACCTAATGTCATGTACGTAGAAAGTGCTCAGTAAAGAGCTGCTAGAATGTTACTGTTTCTCAATACAAATCTTAAGCAAAGATCTTTGTCCCAAAGTTGTTCTCCAAAGTAAGAGATGGAAACTTCCCAGCTATTTTGTTCCTCACCCTACTCCTCTGCTGCAATCCATCCTGTTGAGTCACTACCTTCCTCAAACACCATTGTTTCCTGTCTCTGTGTCCTTGCCCGTGCTATGCTGCAGCTCCTGGACAGACTTCTTCCTCGTCACCTTCCCAAATCCTAAAGATTTGACTCCAGTTCTCTCATGGAGACAATAACTTTTCAATCTATGGCAGCCTTGTCCTCCTTTGACCTACTCCAGTGACACGTACATCAGATTTACTTGTATATATTGATTAAATTTAATTTTCTTTTCATAATAACTTGTTTTTTCTACCAACTAAATTATAAATTTTTTGACAGCAAGGATGATGTCTTTTTGCCAGCCTACCTCAGTGTCATAACAATAATTATTTGATGAATTAATACAGGCAACTATGACAAAAATACCTTTAGATTATGTGAAACTTTATATAGAGAGTTTTTATTCATAGGTTAGGAATTACCTTTTCAAAGGAAGAGGAAAGACATCCAACCTTGAAGAGATCAGATCAAATTGGAACATCCATTTCTAAATCTTCCCTGTCCCCATGAGGCCTTTAAAGTGACAAATTAGAATTTTAAACCATTTATGAAAGAATACAGATTTTTTTTTTTTTTTTTTTTTTTTGCTTAGCCAAAAATACATTAGGATTTTGGGAGTTTTAAATGACAGTGCTTCATCTAATCATTTTAAGGAAAGGAGAAATGTATTGGTTTGTATAATTCTAAAGTGCAGAATTAGCTGCAGCGTTTTTTGTAAACTTGACATCAAATGGTAACAGGAGGGCTCAGTTTCTTTCTCAGATATCCTTAATCCCAGCATTGGCTTCAATTTTAAGCTACATGAGGAGTCAAGCTAGTGGCAGCAGCCTCAGCCTCTGTGTTTCAGAGTCAGTTCCAGAAGAGTACCAATATTCTCTCTCCCAAAAGTCACAAAGTCTCATGAGATCTGGTTGGCTCTGGTTGAATCCCATAATTACCTTTGAACTAATCACCATGACAAGAAGAGGCAGCACAGAGGCTCACTGAGGCCCACATCTTTAATGTGGGTCAGAATTGTTGTTAGGTGCCTTCCAGACTGTTGGGAGGGAGGGGAGGTTCCTTAGAGGTAAATATATATATATGTGTGTATCAGAGGTGAATGAATGGAAACTACGAAAACATTTCCAGGACTGTTAGGCACCTAGTAATCTTTCAATAAACTCATTGAATGACTTAATCAGGTCTCTCTTTTTCCATTATATGTTAAAACTGTGCTTCTGCATTTTTTCAATGTCTAGGTACACAGAAGATAATAGTAGTTCTGTGTTGCACTGAGGTAAGAAGGTTGCTTGTAGCTAGAGGTCAATGGCTACCCTGACAGCTCGAAGTGCTGAGAGAGTCAGTGTCTCAACACAGTACAGCACAGCAGCACATGGGTGGGAAAACTCTGCTCTTGAGCCAGCATCATATTTGGGAAAGGACACTTGATTAAAAGTCTTAAGTCTCGGATTTTAGATCCAGATTTACCACATACTTGTTGTAGGTAGTTGAGGAAGCAAGTCTCAATTTCTCTAACATCTTATTTTCCTTGTTGGTAAAATAGAGATAATAATGCCTTCCCAGCACACCTCAAAGAATTGCTGAAAACATCATATGAAATAATGCTATTAGTATATTTTGTAAACTACAGAGTGTTATTACAAATGTGGAGAATTATTCCTATTCTCTGGGACTCAGTTTCCCACTTAAAAATAAGTTTGAGAGTAAGATAGGACATGATCTCTGTAATACTGTCTCATGCTAAATTTCTAACTATTATTTTATTTTGCTTCATAACTAAATAAATCCACAGGCATCAGTGAGGTTACCCTCACTGTATGTAGATACAACAGACAGTACAGACACGTGGGTAGAATGAGGTTATCCAGGATATGCATACTTATAAAGGCTTAAATTGTTGATCCCATTACTTTAAAGGATATCAGAAAGAGCATTATACATCATTTGCTTAAGCAAACATAAACAAAATAAGACCCGGATTAACCAAAACTCTAGTAAAGGGTTTGCAATGGACACATAATTATAAGCTTCATCACAGGAGCAGGAACAAATGTTAACAAGAAAACAGAAGAAGACTGCAGAAGTTAACTGGAGGTAATAGAAGATTCAGAGGCCAATATGAACAAGGAGACAAGACAGACACTGCTGACTATACAGAGGACCTGATTTCTTTCAAACAGAAATCAAAATGCATGCCCCTCTCAAATGCATGCCACCTCAAAACTATGCCAGGAACACATGGCAAAAGCAGAAATGTTCACCAAGGGCACCTGGGCAGACATAATCCTAAAATCAAGCTCAAGTTCTCAACTTCCTTCTGAAAGAGAGCAAATAACCAGTTAATGCCACCGGAATTTATTGAAACCTCTCTTTTGTACATACTAAACTTTTCCTGCTTGAAATTAGTAAGACACAAAATGAAAAGATTTCAATTTTATAATTTTCATCTTCTATCAGATTCCTCCCATGAAAAAATGCAGCAGCAAAAGAGAAAAAAACGGGATCCAGATAACTTCAATTGCAGCACACATCAATAGGCATTCCTTGAATTCTGTAGTGTGTTTAGCATAAATTCAAACAAAATAAAATTCTCCAGTTCTTCTTATGCAGATTCAACATATAAAGATATTGGATTAAATATCTTACATTATCTCAGAAGTCTCTCAAAATGAAAGAATGAGGCAGTGATTACATTTCTAAGAAAACAATGCATTAGCAAAAGGGTAAATTCTTATTCCTTGTTTCCAGCTCCTTTCCTAGTTTACAAGTTAAATTTAAGCCTCAAGAATATCCCGTTGCCTGAAAGTTTGTGCTATAATGCAATACAGCTACTTTGACCTCTTCCTGCCAATACAAGCCCATAAAAAGTGTGAAGGAAAAATGTGAACGTGCTTTGGGCTCTTGTATATAAAGTTAATAAAATATTTAATTACCTTTACATAGCCACTCATTAGCTAAACATCCAAGATTTTGTTAGCACAGTGTTGTTGCTCCCCGAAAGTTGGATTCAATGGATATTTTGATGAAGCCAGCTCTGAGTGTGTCACACATATCATCCGTATGAACACAGTCAGATGAATCAGTGGCATCAGTTAATTGAGTGAAAATATCTAACTAACTGTTGTATTTCCTAACCTCCATACTCATACCATAAAACAGATCCCCAAATTCTCAAATCGTAAAGTAGAAACATGACTATCCATTCTACCCTTTCAGTTAGTGTTGTTAATATCAATGAAAAGTTAAGATATAGGATGGACAGAAATCAATGATTCCTTATGGGCAGAAGAACCCTATACCGAGTGACACCCATTTAGTTACTCAGGCCCCAAATCTAGGAGTTGTTTTTTCAATTTACTTTAAAAAAAATTTTAACTTTGGTGAGTACATAGTCGATGTATATATTTATGGGCTACATGAGAAATACCCACTTACTTTTTAAAAAGTTTTTTAATTTTCATGGGTACATAGTAGGTGTATATATTTATGGGAGTACATGAGATGTTTTAATACAAGCATGCAATGTGAAAATAAGCACCCAAGGGAACGGGGTACTCATGCCCTCAAGCATTTATCCTTTAAATTACAAATAATCCAATTATACTCTTTAAGTTCTTTAAAAATGTATAATTAAGTTATTATTGACTATAGTCACCCTGTTGTGCTATCAAATAGTAAGTTTTATTTGATATTTTTATTTTTTGTGCTACTGCCATGTTCTCCTAATCGTGCCCCCCTCCCCACCTTTCCCAGCCTCTGGTCCATTCTACTCTCTATGTCCACTAGTTCAATTGTTTTGATTTTTAGGTCATCTGATGACCTAAAAATACGATGACCTAAAATGTGATGACCTAAAAATGATGAGAACATGTGATGTTACTCTTTCCGTGCCTGGCTTATTTCACTTAATGTAATGAGCTCCAGTTCCACCTGTGTTGTTGTAAATGACTGGATCTCAGTATTTTTTATGACTGAATAGTACTCCATTGTATATATGTACCACATTTTCTTTATTCACTCATCTGTTGGTGGAAACCTGTGTTGCATCCAAATCTTAGCTATTGTAAACAGTGATACAACAAACATAGGAGTGAAAATATATCTTTGATATACTGATTTCCTTTCTTTTATAGGAAATACCCACTTTCTTAACTCCCACGTCTACTCCAACATCAAGTTCTGAGTCTGTACCTCATTAAGACAGTTCATGAGTTTACCCCTAAATCAGGGTTTCTCAATCTCGGCACCACTGACATTGGGACTGGATAACTGGAGAACATTCCATGCATTGTAGGATAGTTTCCAGCATCCGCGGCCTCTACTCACTAGATGCCAGTAGACATCCCCTTTCCCCGAACAACTGTAATGACAAAAAATATTTCCAAACCTTTCTAATTATTACTCCAGTTGAGAACCACTGCTCTCAAACAATCTACTCCCTTCTAATCCATGAAGCCAGTGGCCCAAAAAATTCTCTTGGCACAACTACTATAACAAACTCCTAATTGATCTACTCACATTCACTCTGTCCTCCCCTTGAATCTGATATCCATACTGCAGCCAGAGCGGTTTTGGTTTTTTTTTTTTAAACATAAACTTGATCTGGTCCTCCATTCAAATCTCAGCTTAAAACACTTTAATAGTTTGTATTTGTTTTTAGGGGAAAATCTTTAAAAATTTCATGATCCAGTCTTCACCTACCTTTTTTGCCTCTAGAATTCCACACTTTCTTTTGTTCACTGTGTTCAAAGGCAACAATGTCTTTCCCTCAGTCCCTCCTAGCTGCCATGCTTCCACCTGCCTTGGGGCCCTTGCACATGCTTCACTCTCTGTCCTAAACGCTTTTGCCACCATGTCTCTTCTTCCTTAATTCATTCCTTAAATATTCAGTGAGTTCCTAATACCTTCAAGGTACCATTCTGGGAGTTGGGATTTCAGCAGTAAACATAACTTCCTGATCCCAGTTGAGTAGAAATGAATAAGAAGAACAAAAAATTACCAAACAAATTCATAAAATGTGGGATGGTGATAAATACAGAGTAAGGACAATGAGGAGTACTGATAGAGACAGAGTTGCTATTTTCTATAGGGTCATCAGGGAAGAGCTCACTATATGGTGAGGGGGTATGTGGAGAAAGTGTTTTGGGCAGAGAACAACAAGATGAAAAGACTTCAAAATGAAGTTTACCTCTATGTTCAAGCAACAGCAAGAACAGTAAGGAGGCCAGTGTGGTTGGAGATGACTATGTAAGATGAGAGTGAAAGAAGATGAGGTCATAAAGGTAGCAGGAGGCCAGTCACATACGTCTCTATAAAACAAAGTGAGAACTATGAGATTTACTCTGAGGGAGATGTAATGAAGTCTTGATGAGAGGGATTTGAGCAGAGATCTAATATAATCTAAGTTTCATTTTAATGGGGTCACTCTGACTGCTATGTGGAGAATAAACTTTAAAGAGATAATGGCAAAAATAGGGAGACCATGTAGAAGTCCACTGCTTCACCTGTTTACCTCTTATACTTCCTTTATTTCCCTGTTTCATTTTCTCAGGGAAGCCTTTCCAATCTCCTATATGCTCTTATAACCCATGTAGCTGTCATTTACATAGCACTTGTCATCCTTGCAATTTTACATTTATTTATGTGATTATCTGCTTAATATTTGTCTTCTCTACTGGTGTGTTAGCTTCTTCAAGAAAGGGTTCTTATCAGTTTTTCTTCTCCAATCTTTAGCGAAGTATAGAATACCATTGGTTCTCAATAAATGCCAGGAAAGGGAAAGAAGGAAAGAGAGAAGGGAGAGAGACAGAAAAATATTGACATAACAGTTATTTTACAGACTCTGGTATAGCTGTTCCAATATGATTCAATAATCTGGGACAAGCAGAGTCAGATTATTTTTCCAATAGCTATAGGAAAAATTATGCCCTCCCATCCAAAGGAAGTGAGGATAATGAAGAGACAGCAATAACACCTAACATCCATTGAAAGCTTACTAGGTCCCTGGTACTTATTTAAATTATCCCATTGAATCCTCTCAACAGCTTTAAGAGGTTTGTATCATTACATTTTTCAGATGAGTAAATGTACTTAGAGAGGTTAATTACATAGCCAATAAGCTACAGAGCTGAGGGTTTGAATCCTCATGTTTAGCCACCATGCACACTGCCTCCTGCAGGGACAGTCAATAACAATTTTATTAAAGATTTAGCTCCCGCAATCCCATTCCTGAAAATCCATTGTGTCAAACAAATAGCAGGGTTCAAATGCAGATGAATTTCTGGGCACATCTAATTCGTACATTTTCCCCCAACAGAAACAATTACAATCAGCGTCATACAGTTTCATTTGAAATTGTAATGAGGCACAACAAGTAAAAAGAAGGAAGAGATGAGAATTAAAAATCAGAGCCAACTAACAGTAGAAGCTAGGAAACTGGATTTGCTGCAGTACTAAAATACAAAACAGAATCTTTAATCTCAAACACCATTTAAAAGACCTTGGTTTGTTTAATATATTAAAAAAAGAATGTAATTTAGTGTCACTTTCAGGCATAGAATAATTCTTATTTCAGGATGTTTAACAAGAACAATAACTGCCACAAAATGAATCTCTCGTTTTGATAAATCTTTAGAGAGAAATCAGAGAAAAGTCAATTTAAGCCTATACTTTGAAATTCTTTCATCACAGCTGCATAATGAAACATAGAGTTTCTAAAATATTTATGGCAACTTTTATCATTTAAATCTTTCCAATGAATTTCATTTTTCCCAAGAAGGAACTTTTCTTTTTCCTAAATGGAAACTACAGACATATACATGCCTATATATATATATATATATATATATATATATATATGTATATATATATATATATATGTATATATATATATGAATATGTCTGTATCTCTAAATGTCTGTATGTGACATATACACATAAACATATATGTAAACATGTATGTCTATCTATTTCTAAATGTGTATGTATGTGTATATATGTATCCATATCTATAGACATGCATAAAATCTGTGGACATATGCATATATTCACATATATATCTCTCTATATATAGATATGAATACATATATATAGCTTTCTCTCTTAAACAGCCAGTAGGAATGTAAACTGGTTCAACCTTTTGGAAGGCATTTAGAGAGCACAGATTATATTCTTATAACGTTCATTTTTTTACCTAATAATATAATGTCTAGATATATGTCTTAAAATAGAAGGATTTAACTAAAGTATTGTTATTCCATTATATTTTATGGTAGTAAAAACAGCAACAAAGATATAATCTATCTAACAAGGAAAGATGAGTCAATAAATTATGGCACATCCACTGAAATACTATGCAACCATTAAAAATAAAGCTGTGAAAATACATTTATCAACTTGGGACTGTGTTACTAATAAGTGAAAACAAATCAGAAATAGTAAACTCAGCATACTTTCACTTTTATAAGAATATTATAGACAGAAATAAAAGCATAAGTGCAGTTATTAAAACAATATTAGTTACTGAAACTAAGATTATGGTTTACGATATAATTTTATGAATTATATATACACGTGTATTCATAGTCTATATGTGATTTATAGGGGGGTGTGTGTGTGTGTGTGTGCATGCATGTATGTGTGTGATTCTCACAATTTTCTAATGAAAAACGTTAGCCAAGATATATGTTTCTCTCTAGAAAAAAAATTACCAATGTTATTTATTAAAAATAAAATCCCTACAGCCAGTTATCTTAAAAAACACTATGAGAAATAAAATATATATAACCAAAGTCAAAGGCTTAAGATATTGAATGATGATAAAATGAATACAATAAAATTTACCCAACAGCTTCTACTAACTGCATACTGAACCACAGATAGATAATGGTTGCTGGCCCCTTTTTACAAAGATATCCTATATTAGCCAGTCATTTTACCTAATCCACATTTTCCCTAAGCCTTTTAAGATTTTTAGAGAGCTACATGAAGTGTCTTACTATAGTAAAAATGCCCACTGTGTTCCCACTCAGCTTGTTAAGAAATCAAAGAAAGAAATTAAGTTAGTTTGGCATGATTTGTTTTTGATGAACCCATGTTGCCTTCTAATTATCACATTATTTTCCTCCAGATGTTTGCAAATTGACTGAGCATAGAGATTCTCTTTGTTGAAATGCACCATGAAAGCCCTGGACAATAGACTATATTTGAAAGCTTTTGAGTTACCCGATTTGCTAGCATTTGAAATGAAGCTTTTCTGGCTCAAAGAAAATGTACACAAAACTTAAAACATGACTATAATAATTGAAATTGGCTATGTGAAAGTAAGTAATGGAGCTAATGGTTGGAAAAAAAAACCCTCTGAATCCTATATATTTAGGATATATAGGATGGCATGAAAACTCAAACATGGATATATAAATGTGTATACACATGTATAGAGTGACAGGTAAAAACACACATATCTCTATAGTTTGGCAACACATTGATCATATTTATTATGATTGATTCGTAGAAAATTGAAAATTAGTTTGTATTCCCTGGTCACACCCTCCCAACAAAGCAGTTTCACTGCAGCGTATAATCCCCTGGTGCATAACTGAAAACTAACTTTAGGTAAGGTAAACAAGGAAATGAAACTGCATTTTTTTTCCAATACTTTTATCTAATATCAGCAATAGCAGTAAGTGGACAAAACACTTGCCAAGAAGATTGACCTCTGTCTCTCTCTTTATTTACAATGCAAGGTTAATGATGCCAGGCTGGGGAAAGAGTATAATGAATGAATGAGACATACTATGAAGACAGAACGCTAACAAAATAAGCAGTGGTCTAATATCAAGAAATAAGAATATAAACATGGAATCTTTTAAATATTCTCTTCGGACTGTAAGAGAAGTAGAAGCAAATGCACCGTTAGAATGCAGAACTGATTAGACTCTCTTATAACCTAGCGTATAATGAATGCTTATTAATTCACTCTTGGCAAAATTGGCCAAGTCAGTATTTTTATAAATTTAATGCAATAGCATTGGAATACTTATAAAATTTCAAGGTAAATCAAGTACCTCTTGAGTGCTCCTACTAGCACTGAATCTCCTCTTCTCAAAAATATGTGTGAGAGAAGCAAAGAGAAACAGGGAGTCACCAAAACAGCCCTTATTGCAGCCAAATCCCCTGAATTGCTTTGATTATATCATGATAAATACACAAAAGGGAGAAAAGGAAAAAAATAGGAAGGAAGGAGGAAAGGAAGGGAAGAGAAGGAAGAGGGAGTAAAAAAGAAAGACAAGAAAGAAAGAGGAAGAGAGGTACAGGAAGGGAAAGAAAAGGAAAGAAGAGAGGGAAAGAGGAGAGAAAGGGAAAGGAAAGAAGGTAAAGGGGAAAAATAGATAAAAAGAACTCAAACAGTGAACATGACTTCACATATTCATTTAGCTGTATAACAACTTAGATTCCCAGAGTCAGTTCTTGATATTCTTTATTACTCTGGGAACTTCAAGAAATTCACAATCTTGAAATATTTATAAATGCATCTGGCTCATTCTGAAATCAAATTTTTTCCAGAGCTGCATCCATGCTGGAACTTTCTGACATCACAAATTAATTGCCTAAAGTTTCACTGCTGCGATCATTTTATAATAATTCTCTGTGTTACTCTAGAGGAAGTAGTACTAGGAACACACAGGGAAGCCCTGCTGAGAAGCAGCTGCTGAATGGCTGGATAGATGCACCTAATAACTAACCAAAGTCTCCTATAATCATTTACCAGGAACTTTGTGCAAATTTGGCAAAATTATGCGTTCCAACGCGTCAAGAGATCATTGGAGTTATTGAAAACATATTTGTTAAATATGCCACAAGGTTTCATTGTACAGAGCACATTTTAAAATTTTTCTTTCCCTTTTTCTGTGCCTTCCTTCACAAATTCATCAAGTACTTAGGATTCTCACACTGAGTCCCGGTGACTCAAAACCCTACACTTTGACTTCATTACCTGATTGCTACTGATAGTGACCCACAATCCAAACGATTCTGTCTCCTTTCCTTTGTCAATGTTCATATTTTATACCCATTTTTCAGAGATTTGATCTTTAACAAGTAATCTGTATAATGGTTGTCTTGACCATGTAACACATATTTTCAAAGACATTTTCTCAAAATATAGTGACTTAATCCAAAGGAATACAGAGGTAATTGGAAATCCTAGGGTCAGCTGATTGAGAGAAACTTGAGGGTAAGGGAACATTTTAAAAGCCTATCAAATTTTATCATGTAGTCATCTGCCTGCCCTTCAATAATCTAAGTACGCTGATTTGATCACAGCATATATCATAATTTGTATACATACATCAAAATACCACTCTGTATCACACAAATATGTACAATTATGTGGCAATTATAAATAAAAGGAAACAATGAGAGAATAATAACTAATCTGCAATTTCTGTGGGTAAAGCGAATTTGGCACAGGGTACGACTCTAAGTGGCATTTCAGCTACAGTGGCCTCATCCAGATCCGGTGCTACTGTGACTCCAGTTAAGTGCTGCCTAGGCCCTTAATGGCTGTACCATTGATGATGCCCTCCCAGCACACTTGTTTCATGCCCACCCGAGCCTCTTAAACATTTGCATATCCCTGGAATAATATTTAATAGCAGTCTGCTTTCCTGTTAGAAAAAAGACCCTTTGATATCTAGTGCTTTGATTACATTATGGAGATGGGATTCAAAACATCCACCCCAATTCAGTTGTTCTAAGTTGAAAAAATATTACACAATTAATACATGTTAACCATAGAAAAATTAGAGGAAATGGGTAATCATACCACCCAGAAATAACCCTGTTATCTTTTGGGGATCTACATCTAGAAGGATACATATTCTCCTTCTTTCTCTCCCCTTTCTAAAATTGTACTGTTCTATGTGGTACTTTTTGTGCATCCTATTATTTCTTATTGTATGCAATCAATTTTTATGTAATAAAATTCTGCAAAGGAATTTTTAAATTATGTTTTCTGAAATGTCATAAGCTACACTGATTCATGCTCCTCTTGCTCCTCTAACACACCCTGTGATATAATCATGAGGAATAAACATTTAGAAATAGACAGTAAGAAAATGAAAAAAAAGGGGGGGCAGAGAATGTTGACAGGTGTATAAAATTCCTAGCTAATTCAGTGCAAATTTCTAGCTAATTCAACCTTTTTATGCTATGGAGAGTGCTTGGATTTTGTACATATGTCAACCTATGCATTAATTCACAGAAGGGTTCTCGGTTCTTATAAATTTCAAAGGAAAATATTTACCACTTCCCTTAATTGGAATCATATCTCTTAATGCTGTTAGTCAAATGTGAAATTGCAACCAAAATTATCTCAAAACGATTATAAAGTGCAGTTATTTCTGTTAGCAATTTCCATTTAAAATAAAATGTTATGAATTCTTCATAGCTATCACTCTAGCAAGCAAATAAATCAAAATTAAAGTTCAAAACTCTTACCATGTCCAACAGCAGTACCTCTAAATCAAACAAGTAAATTTTAATAATGCAACACCTTTTTCACCAAGGGATATGAAAGTCTGAATGGGAAAAATAATCATCCTCATTTATTTTAACAGCAAAAATGCTTTTTCTTCTACCTAGCTTAAAGGAAAAGACATATTTCTCCCTTAGAACAGCAAAATCTAAGAAAATCGTAGTCTCTGTTATGTTAAAATTAACAGAAAAAAATGGCTCTGAGAGCTTGGGGAAAATATATTAAAATGGTATCATGCTGAGATCATTCTTTGCTCACATAAAACTGTGAGGCTAATAAAATCTACAACACAATGGAGGACATCACACAAGTGATAGGATTTTTGTCTGTAATACTAGTTTAAAGATAACTGCACTCAAACAGTCATCAATCATAATATGCTTTGTACCAAGAAACATCTTTGTCTTGGAATCTTTCTGAAAGTGTCTCAAAGTACGTCATAGTCATAATCCCAGTTTTGAGTTCATTTCCTCTCACAAGATCCATTTGCATAATGCCAGCTTCTTGATATTTGAGGCAACATCATGAATTAGCTGTCTTGGATTTCTCTTCCTTCTTTCTTCCACTGCCAGTTTTTTAGACTGTTTCCTGATTGTTATATTCTTCATCTACAAAGTATAAACTATAAAGCTCTTACGTATAATGCCTGCTATAATTTTAAAATAGAAGATTAAAGAATCACCTAAAATGATGTTTTGGGGGTCTTTGGTTGCTTACATATATTAAGCTTCTAAGCTTTTCCTGACTTACCTAGCTTAGCTAGTAGACATCAACTATTTGTAGAGTGACAAGAAAGCCAGAGATATAACTTCGGACCTAATATATTATTGAATTTTATATAGATAGATAGATAGATAGATAGATAGATAGATAGATATATGCATACAGTAAATCACACTTAAAATCATTGATAGGTTCTTGTAAACAGTGACATCAAGCAAAATGCCTCTTGTTTAGCCTGGGGTAAAATTCATTTCATGATAGAATAGTCATTTCCCGTAAAGTCATAGTTTCCAAGTTTCCAAGAACCTATCAAGGACATTAAGTCAGGACTTACTGTACATCCCTGGTTGTCATTTTCATGTTCTACCTACTTACACAGGTGACTTTTAAGTGTGATCCAAAACTCTCTAGTATATTTGTCAATACTTACATTACAATATGACTCTTTGGATTTTCATGTAAATTATTAAAATGACTTTTAATCATTTGTCATTCATAACACATGAAAAACAGATTCTTCTTTGGAGTTTATTTTATGTGGTGTTTATGGTGGTATTTTGGCGGGGTAGTTTCTCTCGTTAGTGCCATATGATGCACAAAAAGTCAATGTTTTCAAAGTTGCATATCAGAAAGAAGACCAAAGCTCCATATTTTTTAAAAAACACAGAAAACTATTTCACTTTCCTCAAATTTCTATATTTAACTTGTCTCTCTTCTTTCTCCACCTCTGCCACTACCCCATTCTTATTTATCTGTTAAAAATACCATTAGGCCGGGCATGATGACACACCCCTGTAGTCCCAGCTACTCAGGAGGCTGAGGTGAGAGGCTTGCTTGAGCCCAGGAGGTTGAAGTTGCAGTGAGTTGTGATCAATCCACTGCACTCCAGCATGGATGACAGAGCAAGACCCTGTCTCAAAAAAAATAAAATAAAATCACTGAATTTTTAAGAGTTTATCCTAATGAATAATTCTTGGACTTTCAAGCCTTTCATTTATCCCTGAGAACAGCCGATCACTTCCTCCTAACTAGCTAAGTAGTTAATCTATCATGGTTAATAATTCAGATAAGACATTTGTATTTTTCTCAGGCTGCTATAACAAAGTACCACAACCTGGGTGGCTGAAAATAATAGAAATGTATTATCTCACAGTTCCAGAGAGTAGAAGTCAAAATTAAGGAATCAGCAAGGCAGTGTTCTCTCTGAGACTCCAGAGAGAATGCATCCTTGCCTCTCCCTGATTTCTGGTGGTCACCACCAATCCTTGGCATTTCTTGGCTTGCAGCTATGGCACTTTTATCTTGGCTTCTGTCACCACATGGCATTTTCTCTAGGTCTGTGTGTGAATCTTCTCATCTGACAAGGGCACCAGTCATATTGGATTAAGAGTCCACCCTACTCCAGCATGACTTCATCTTAATTTACATCTGTTATGACCCTGTTTCCAAATTGGGTCATATTCATAGGAACCAAGTGTTAGGACCTCAACAGATCTTTGTGGGGAACATATTTCAACCCACAACAGTATTCCTTAAAGGCACAGCCAACACAATTATAACAAAGCAAAGGAGTCTAGCAAAATATTCCCACAGTCAAGTGTGAAAACCATCATAACTGAGTATATGGGATGCTCTATTTCTAAGAGGATGTAATAATGATTTTAGAAAGAAAAGAGTCAAAGTTATTTGCCAAAACTAACCTGAGTTCTCTTCTTAGGCAGTTCTTCTAAGAATAAGTACAGAAGTCTGTTACATTAATAACCAAGGGCAAAATGTGGTCTGGAGTAATTATACTGATAACATGATCAACTAATGAAGTTCATTAGTCTAGTTGATGGAAACAGGAATTTACTGACTTTTTTATTTGCCACTAGTTAATGAGTACTACACAGTGATACCATCAAAGAAAACTATGAAGCAAAATGCATTCTTTTAGCAACTCATTGGTCTTAATTGTGCTTTTAACTCATTTAAGCAAAAATCATCCAAAGCATGTAAAATTTAAATACCTATTTAAGCAATAATACATATAAGTACTGTATTAATTTTGGATAGGCCAATTATTGCTACTAAACATAAAATGATCCAATGTGATTTAACACTGTTCAAATTCAAACTTCTTTGAGTTAATTTTATTAATTTTACTATAATTTAAACTATATTGGTCACAGGATATATATGAGTCCCAAACATATGTTTGTCTCAGGATAAGCCAGATTAAAGCCCAACTAAAATTATTCAATAAAATATGTCCTCAGATTACCAAATTTACTAAGAATAGGTTATATTTACAAAACCTCAGAAAACAAGCAATCAATAAAATTAGTGGTTTGCTTTTCAAGGTAGAAAAACATATCTAGAAAAAATAAAATAAAAATCTTTTTCAATATACCAAGAGCCTATATGTTGTCATCATCTAAACCAATTCTGTTTTTTCAGTTTCTTCAAAAAGTATCATCACTATCATGTCTTGATTTACACGTATCATTCTGTACATATTCACTAAACTAGTAGGATATACACTTAGATTTGAACCAAAGACCCTGGGCAAATATGTTGAGTTTACAATATAGCAGAGCCAATTCATTTAACAAACTTTTGAAAGGGCAGAGGGAGAGGGCAGCAGTCCTATATCTTTGCCCAGTACAAAAAGAGGGTCAAAAACCATGCCTTAGCTTTCAATGCCTGGCAGAAATTTTATGCTGTGCTTGTTTCAGACTGTTTTCTTGATCCCCATTATGTTTTTAGCTCAGCAGAGAAAAGAGACAGTTTTTAAAATGTCACAGTGGGAAGTACTTTAATATTGAGTGGTAAATCCCCAGAGACAAATGCAAAATACATCTACATTGTTAACAGTACCTCTGAAGCAAGCACAAGATTGTTAAAACAAGTAACATAGGTTTCTTTCCTTTGGTTGAAGTTGTTTGTGGTTAGGTATTGCTTAGTGTGGGGAAAAGGAGAAGAGTTTTCCATAAAACATAATTTTTTATATCCTTAGGTATTTTCTATGTACTGCGAATATAAAATTTTTCTATCAATCTATTAATATGTTTCCTAAATTTAATAAAATAAATTATATATAGAACAAAGAGTGATGTTAAATTGAGTACTGAATACCTAAAAAGGTCAACTTGCCTGTTGTACCACATTTAATAGCATCGTTAGAGGTCATTGCTAGCCCATCCCTCGCACAAAATCACCAAGACCTATTTTCACACATTTGACACAGGAAGAATTATGAATATTCATATGTGAACTAATTAATTTTCTAGAATGAAAGATTCTGTCTTTAAAGGAAAAAATGTTGGCCTCATTTTATTTGTTGTATGAAAGAAAGTAACAAAGATATATAGCAACTCCAATCTACAGTCTCTGGAGATTAAAATCAAAAATGGTGCTTTTACAAAGCTGGAAATAGAAATATTAAGATCTTCTGAAACTTCCACACCAGCCCCTTCTGATGCCTTTTGATGCTTTTTCTTCCTAATCTCATTTGATTTTTATTGTCCCCACTCTAAAAGCTTTAACTTATCTATTTTCAAAAGTGCTTAGATTTTTGGTATCCATTGCAACTCTTTTGTAGGCAAAATTGGTATTTTGATCTCTGACGTTGAACATCTGCAAACTAAATTTATATGCATGATAATGACACACAATCATAAAGGATGTGAAATATTCTGTCTGTGTTACAACAGATGTCAATTTTTGTTGCTTGTTATTACTAAAAGGGGAAATGGAGCTCCTCTCTGTGACAAGTAATGTTGCTTCTAATCCCTAGCAATAAATGTACCTAGAATATGTGCAGAAGTGGCACTCAGCCTGAATATCCATCACTGTTTTGATTGTTTGAAATGCATCTGGTCCCTTTGAGTATATTTACTGTGATTACCCAGTTCAAGCCTTTTCACACTATTGCATGTGCCTTCAAATGACAGTAATGAAAATAACTGCAACCATTATTATAGGTTTTAGGACTTTGCCATCTGTTGAGTATTAGCCTTTGCCATTCCCCAACTGGCATTCCAGTGAGCCAAAATTACACAGAAGCTGCCCTACAATACTGCATTTTTATATCACCTTTCATTTTTCACACATCAAAGATAAGACATTCCTTAAACAGTCCTATTAGGAATCTAGTAATTAAGAATGAATCTGAATGGATTCCCTTGAAGTTATTTCAAATGCTAAAATACAAAGGAAATGCTTTAGAAGTAAATATGGCATATGCTATGCAGTTCTGAGAATTAGCAATGATGTACAATGTTGTGATATTTAAGAATCAATCTAAAATGGTAGGGAAAAAATGAAAAGCATGTTACTATTTCCATGTAATATTAATTATTTGGAAGTACCCAGTGTATCTCCTTTGTGAAATGAGTACATAGATTTGGGCTTATTGGAGGCTAGAGACTTGCAGTTAACAGAAAGTCAGCATTGTGACCAACCACAAATTTGTAAGAAATTTGCATTCACAAATCTCAAAACTGACATTTCTTTATGCTATTGCCACAAGTAGTCTAGTACCATATTAGAACCTGCCTATAATACCTTGTTTTAGAAAATACTTCCATACAAATTCCAGATCACAAATAAGTCATATATATTATGTCATAAAATATTATAGATTCTAAATTGCAATGAAAAACACATAGCAATGAAGCTCAAACTTTGACTGAAAATTATATTTTCTGATAGTGTTTACTTCAAAGCCCCTCTTGCATAAGTCAATTTTAACCAAAAATACGGTAAGAGAAAAGCAATCTACTACGTAACAAAGAAAGGAAATCATATAGTAAGAAAGTGCAACTAGTTCCTACAGTGCAACTAAAAAGAAAATGCAGGTGAAGCCAATTTAGGGTATTTTCTCATTGTAACGCTTTATATTCCATTTGTACCACTCAAAGAGCACATTCAGTGTTGAGCGTAATGTGGGTAGGTACTCGAGAAATGTTTTTGTACAAGATGAATAGAAATTTAAAGGATTAGGCTATATTGAAAAATAGTTACAGAGAATATTGAATCAACAACTTTAAAAAATACGTGATGTTTTATAACAACTTAATCCAAATAACTTCTTATATCATTCTACATGTACTAAATAGCACATGATCTTGACTTAGAAAATGCCACCAACACTGAAGGCAGCTACCAGCTTAGTCTTTAGCATGAAGGATAGACCCATCCATGTTATTTTTCCTCAACTGCGCACCACTGATAACACAGCATAGCTAACATAATATCTGTATTGCATTTGTCCCAAGAAACAACAATGATTTGGAGTATTCATTTTACAGAATTGTAAGAATAGATTTCAACAATAGTTCTGATATTTTTAGCAGAATTAAAAATTAACTTTCATATAATCAATTAGTTTTTGAGAAAGTAAATAATGAAAGAATAAATAAGCAAAAAACATAAACTGGAATGATTTTTTTAATTAAAAGAAAAATCCAACAAATAAAGGAGAGGATGCTGAGGAGATTACACAGTGCAGAGAAAAAAAAATGTACTCCTTCCTACTGAGATCCTGGAAAGAATAAAAAATAAAAATAAAACAGTGTGTACCTTTCAATGTCACTTAGAGAACAACCCAAAACAGTAAAATCATATTCTACCCAAAAGTAGACTTGGAAAAAATAATTCTGACTAATAGGTAAAAGCTGAAAAGGTCACGAATTATGGAAAAGCTAAACAAATGATAGAAATGACCAATGAAATCCAAAATGATGAAGGTAGACTTGAGTGGTCTTAAGTAAATGGGTGGAATCCTCTACCTGGAATGTGGCTGATGACACAATTATTGATTCAATCTGAATGACAAAGTGTCCAGCTGAACAAAAAACCAAATAGAAAGAACGATATTTAAAAAGGTGATAGTAGCTATTGAGGTCACTGAGAACACTCTGTAATACACATTGCTTTCTGGAATAATATTTACTTAACTGTATTTCTATTCAAAATGCTTTATACTACTGAATAGGTTTCAGAGTAATAAGCTTACTTCCTTTGAAAATGTTCCAACAAATTTGGACATAGCTCATCTATGGTCCTTACTTACAGTCAATTACAATTCAATTTAACATATATCTCTTAGGCATTACCATATTCTAGGCATTATGCTAAGAGTTGCAAAAGACACAAGGATAGGCAGGGCATGGTGGCACATGCCTGTAATCGCAGCACTTTGGGAGGCCCAGGCGGGTGGATCATCTGAAGCCAGGAGTTAGGGACCAACCTGACCAACATGGTGAAACCCCGTCTCTACTAAAAATTCAAAAATTATCTGGGCATGGTGGCGGGCACCTGTAATCCCAGCTACTCAGGAGATGGAGACAGGAAGGCAGAGGTTGCAGAGAGCCGAGATTGTGCCACTGCACTCCAGGCTGGGCAACAGAGTGAGACTTCCTCTAAACACACACACACACACACACACAAAACGGTAAGTCCACTATTGATGAGTTTGTACTATTCTCTCCCCAGCCAACAGGAACATGATATTGGAGCTATGAAGGTAGACAATGCCTTTATACCAATAATAGCAGAGTGGAGAACACTGACATTAACTGAGTCTTCACAACGAATTGTGAGAATGATAATCATCTCCTTCCAGACTTAAAATCTAGTAGAGAAAACACTATGTAAACATGGAGCTAAGGTAAGGGTGACTGAGAATTATGCTTAATATAAATAAATTGAACAGCAGAGTAAAGCAAGACATTAATTCTGAGAACATTCAAAGGAAGGAGGATTTGAACAGCCTTAACCAGATGGATAATGATGGGGAAAGGGCATTTGAGACAAAGGGACCCAGCACCCAAAGCTGCACCCATTCATATGTCAGAGACCAGAGTATGAATCAGAAAGTTTAAGGGGCAACAGTCAGAACACCATGAGGAGTCTTATAAACAGGCCAGGGAGACTGAGTTTATTCTATAGACACAAGAGAAAGCAAGTAAAGATTTTTGAGTTTAGGAATAATGTGTTCAGAACTCTAACATAGAAAGAAAATTTTTGAACACATTCATGGATCACTTACAAATCGATTTTAAATATAAAGATAAATAACTAAAAGAACATATAGTACCAAAATATTAACAAAAGTAAAATTTTTGAGTAACATAATTTAACTACTCTTACCTATTGGCATTTTCTAAATGTTTTACAATGAACATGACTGGTGTTTGTACTTTTAAAAGCAGGTTGTGTAGTTTTTTTGATATACTATATCCACTAATAGTAAACATACTAATTATTATTACTATAACACATATATAAGAAGTTGGAGGCAAAAAAAAATTGAAAGCCATAAAAGTGTTTAACTTTCAGTATTGATTAAGCTAAAATGTGGCCATTGGTCTTCAGTCTAGACTTTTATTGTAATTGATTTAAAGCCAAATATTTCCAGCAGCCAACAAATAATGACATTTTACCAAACATTCTGCAGTCTTGTCCTAGAATAGCACTGTGGCTCTATGAGTTACAGGAAAAAGAGCCAGTTGGATCACAAATCTGGGAAGTGAAGGAGTTTCTCACCACTGAGCAGTTAGGCACTAAATAAGCACAAGGGCACAGTGACTTCCTGCACTTTAGGGAATCAGGTCCTGACATGATCTATTCCAGGATGAGTAGATGTACCTCTTATGGGACTTGTTCCTATTTTCAGTGAAAGACAATCCAAGCATAACATCGATGAGGACACAGGTCAGCATCACTAACCATTCTTGGAATAATATTACTTGGTCTTCATATGAGGAAGAAAAGAAAAATGGTGAAGGAATTAACTAGGAACTTTCATCCTGAGGAACAGGTAAAGAGCACTGAGAACTTGGATATCCTCAGAGTCACTGGATATACCAATTTGGTGGCATTGTCTTTTATCATTTTTTTCCCTTAATGCATTGAAAAGTGATTTGGCAACAAAAATAATATTTTTTTCACTTCCTCTTAGTCTGGTTCCCTATGACCAAACACAATAGAAGATTAAAATTCAGATACTAATAAAAGGAGTTTGGTTACTTCCTTTAATGGGATTTTTTTAAAAAAAAAAACCCAGAAAAGAGAAATCATATTAACTAGTTGCATAAGGCTTAGGAAGGAAGAAATTATGATAACCGTGTGGAAAATTATGTAAACTCATCCCTCTGTATCTGAGGGGCATTGGTTCCAGGACCTCTAGTGAATACCAAAATTTGGGGATGCTCAAAATCCTGATATAAAATGTCATAATATTTGCATATAATTTATGCATATCCTCCCATATACTTTAAATAATCTCTAGATTACTTATAATACCTAATGCAGTATACTGTATGTAAATTGTTGTTATGCTACATTGTGTAGACAAGAGTAACAAGAAAAAAGGTCTACACATTCAGTACAGACATAATTTTTTTAAATCTTTTTGATCCAAGATTGGTTGAATCCATGGATGCAGAACCCAGGGAGGGATACAGAGGGATGACTGTATATGCTTATTTTTTTTAATAAACAAAGAATTTGCATTTGTATTAAGTCCCCTAATGAACAAAGTGGTTCATTTATATTATGCAATAAAATTTAAATAGTCTTGTGAAACTAAAAGTCAATCATAAGTAGTAGAGAAGAGAGGAGGTTCAATGAAGGGAAGTAGCTTAAAGTTCAAGACTTAGAACCGGTTGTCATAGCACACAATCCACAATTCTGCTCTGAACATCTACATCTGATCTCCCCCAGTCTGTCCTAGTTACAGCCTAGACGTTGATGCAGGCCCACACAGCAGGGTCTGCAACCCAGAACTGACCACAATGACAGGACTTTCACATATGTGGTGCACAGAGGTACATCAACTGGATGGTTCAGTTATGCAATCTGATACCTGGTAACTGAGGCTCAATAGATAGATCAGAGAAGGGAGCCAACACCACTAGAAGCCAGTGAATCAGGCACTGAATGGGCAAAAGCATAAACAGGAAATAAATTGAGCCTTGCAAAAGATCCTGATCTGGATTTCAGGTTTCCAAATTAGCGTTTTACATGGTTTCTCTCAGTCATTGGCATAGGTTTCTAAGGATTCAGTTAAAAAGTCAACACAGTAAAAAAGTAGGCAAAGGCCCCAGAACAAGCATATACCCAATGCCCTACAACAATCATTTCTTCAATATTTATTTACTGAATAAATTAATGAATGAATGAATTGAATTTCTTATTTGAAGACCAACATCATATAAATAAATATTTTCTTAGAAAGAAATTTGAAAATGCTGGAAAATGCCCTCCACCATCACCACCTCCCCTCCTTCAACTAGTAATATTATTTTCAGATAACTCTCGCTCCCACAATCCCATGTCTTTCATTTCTTAAGCTTTTCCTCCAAAATTAATCTATTTTAGCATCTGCTTAGTTACCGTAACATAACTGAAAGATACATAAAAAATGGCCGAAGATGAAAATTCTATTTGCCACTAAACTAATACCAACAATCCCTCCTTTCACACAAATAAAAAAAATCCACCATCTCAGGGTAACATGGGCACAAGTTGTGAACAAGAGTTGTTAAATAGCACTGTGTAATGGTGCTATTTACTGGCTCCATTCACACTAGCCTGCAGTACTAGTACAATAAAACAGGTCTTGATAGCTAACAATAGTATGAATTGAAGTGACTGAACTTAGTGTTTGATAGGCAGATAAAAAAATGAATAATTGAAGGCAGAAAGACAAACAGGTGAAAATTCACACCTGATGAATAGGTAATCCTAAATTAAAGTGCAAAAAGACATGAAATGCAGACACAGGTGCTTACCAAATCATGGCAGGCCTCATATACTAAGCCAAAAAAATAGAATACTATTGTTCTTACTAAGTGGGGAAGACAGGATGAGAATGAGATTTTCAAAAAGGATGAGCCAAGAGGAGCACAGCATTAGGAAATAGGATTCTGAAGGCCACAACAAAAGTCATGACAGGGAACGGTTAAGAAGATGAAAAAAGAAGAAGCTGAAATCATAGAGTGTGATGACCTTCGTGAGTGTTCATGGCATTCCCTCACCCTGAATGTCCAACCAATCCTATGCCACCTATAACAATCCTTCTCATTCTCGCAACTCAGCTCAAATATTTTCTCTTCAAAGAAGTCATCTCTTTGAGAACCGTTTCATCTATTCTCTCACAGTCTTCTATTTGTTCCTCTTATAGCACAGTTCATTGTATACTGTATTAGAGTTAACTGTTTCCATGTCTACTGTTAGTTTACTGTTTTCATGCCTCCATTATATTACAAATTCCTTTCAAGAGGGTCCCTGGCTAATGCATCCAATTATACTCCTTCTCCCAATAAATTTAGCACAATGCCGTATGCATAATAGTTTGGACGAGTAAATGAAGAAATTGAAATGTCTCAAAGAGACACTTTGCTGATTTTGCATTGCTATAGATGTAACCAAATCCCGGAGCCAAGAGCAGGCATAAAATGATCAGAGGCAATTAGGCTGACTTCAGAAAACTCTTACCAGGGTATACAGAGAAAAAAAAGGAGTAACTGAAACATGATCTATTATAAGAAAATCATTGATATTTGTTTCTTTACAGAAATAGTTCTCTGTACATCCCCCTGCAAATCATGACAATAATAACAGAGACCCAAGAACATTTTACCTGTAAACTGCAAACAGAAAGATACTGACACTGTATAAATATACCTATGTGTGGGTCACTGAATAAAAAAGGTTTCTTTTCTTCTACCCCCTTGCTCCCCATTCCAACATCAAAATGGAAAAAGAAAACTCATCCTAATTGTTCCTTAGTTAGAAATAACCAAGCATGAGCCCTTGGGGTTCCAGAAGAGTCTACTTATGGGAGAGAGAGGAAAGTGACAAACATAGCAGCTCCTCTTATTTAGTTACCAAGAAAGGGAACTATATCTATTTTCCCAGTATTAGCCAAAGAGAAGATTGGATACTAAGCTATTCATTAACAACTTATCAAGCATTTGGGATCTCATAATTGAGGCAGGGTGAATTATAAAAGGAGAGCCATCCAGGCCTACTGGCTTCTTAAGAATTGCTCAGTATTAATACGACTCCTCCTAAATCCCTTTGAGGATAGCTGCTTAGATGCTGGGAGAAAATAATTGAACGATTTCATGGTGACATTAAACAGCAGCTCATAATTGACCTCAATATGAATAGCAATAAAGATGGAGAGAATGACATATGCTCTATATATGAGCGTGGGCAGGATTCAAACCCTAATGCCTTTAACTCCATCAAGGAAAGAACACATGAGAAAACTGCTTAATAATCATGCAAAGCCTATTTGCTTTCTATAGCAGAGCTGGAGGTTTTCATATCACCTCTGCTAATTGACTACACTGAAATGATAGGACCACTCTCTGCAGCAAAAGAACTCTCAGATTTGCATTGATCCAGGAATTGACTGATTTGGTAGTGCCACTTGTTTCCTAAAAGGCTATTTCAATTGGCCAAATCAAAATGAAGTGTTGTGCAATGTTCTGTGTAATCAGCATTAACAGCAGCTAAAGAATGACTGGTCTTCAGAGTAGTAAGGCATGTTGCCAAATAGAAAGGTGATAGCTACTGCTGCCCCCCACCAGCTTTTTCTTTTACATCCTGGACCCGACTGTATAAGCAGAGCTAGAGACGTTTACTTAGTTTTCTAATTCTTCTTTAGACAACTCTGATGTCTGAATGAGCAAATAGAGGCTGTTTGATTTTTGAAACTGGTTCCTCTGAGTATCTGTCCCCATACAAATTTACATTAAAGAAAATTCTAGACATAAAGGAAATACAAAATATCACCAAACAAGTCATGAAGTAATTGTACAACCTTTATTTAAACTCACTGTCTTCCCCAGGCCTGCTCTTACTCTTGTATTTCCTAACACAGGTGCTCCACCATCTGCCCACTTGCCCACCCCCATTGTCTTTGGTTAGATTCTAGCACTGGACCGGAAGTGGTCTCCCTGCCACCAAGTCTGTCTACCATGCATCTGTCCAACTAAGTAATCTAGCTAAATAAACGTGGCCCTCGAATGACTGAAACCTCTTACTCTGGCTGAAAAGACCCAAGTGTCTTTGTGGTTGTCAGTCTCTATTCTCATCTCCTGGACACTCCACCCACTCCCACCTCATTTAAAAGTTTATTGTAAATAGTACTTACAGCTCTATGAATTCATGTTATAATGGCAAGTCTCTTACATTTGCTAGAGTCTTCCCTCAGCTGTGAATGACCATCCACACTTTGCCCACCTGGAAGGTCTCTCTTTATCCCCAGTACTTTACCAAGGTGTCACTGACTCTATAAGCTGCCTTCGTTCCCATACAAAGATTATTCCCACAAATAAAAAAAAATATATATTTCTATAGTATTCCTGCATCTTGCACAGAGTTGTTTGATTGTATTTATCCCACTAAATTAAAATTGTGTGTACCCATTCTCCTTTAACAGAAGGTGAGTTCTCCAAGAGCTACTCCTAAAGTAAAGCAGTGATTCAGAACACAGGCTTCAGAATTCCCTGATTTCAAGTGCTGGCATCCGCCTTTTTCAACTGCATGACCCTGGGCAAGTCATCTAACTTCTCTGTGTCTTATGTCTTAACTGTAAAATAAGGATCATGATAATATGTACCTTAGAGAGCTATATAATTATTAGAAAATCTGACTTCTATAAAGCTTTAGCATAGTAAATGTTTAATGAGTGTTATTTATGATATTGAAAGGTAAATGACATCCATCCTTAATCTCCACTGGACACATGGTAGAGTCTTAGACATGACAGTTAACTGGCCTGCATAGGCTGACTTAAGAAAAGAAATACTAGTAAAGCTCATTCCAGTAAAAAGCACTTTGGCAATGGTTGATGTTAGATTTTGTGGGCCATTTAGCAGGAAACATTCTTCCAAGAGCCCTAATACCTAAATGTCTTCATTAACTCCTTCTAGGTATGCTATTCTGTTACTTTTCAAACTTTAATTCTCAAGCACTCTCATCCTTTCTAGGATTTTGTTTCTATACCAATGCTGTCATTCTCTTCCTGAACAGAATTTCCCCAGGCAATTCAGAATTAGCTCATGAGCTTACTTACTTAGCAGAAACGAACTTCCCAATTTCAACTTCACTGCTCACCTTAGAAAAAAAAACAGGATTTCAATAGTCCTCAACCTTAACTAATTGTATAAGTATAAACATGGAATAATGCAAAATCCCCAAGAAAAAAATATATAACACTTAAGTGAATACAAATACCATTGGTTTTCTGTGACATGTACACCATAGACATATCAAACTTAAAAATGCTAAATTTTTAAAAGAGATCTGAGTGTCAGTACAATGTTACATTTACAATTAATTCATCTGAGCAACTTAAAAACCATTTATTATTTATCTGTCCTTATAATAACCTTTTAGGAGTAGAGAACAGTCTGTAAAATTGAGGTACAAATGGGTACATGACCATTAAAAGTGATGGTAAAAGATGATCTTTGTTCAATTTTCTTTTCATTAAGGAAAGAAGCTTGAAAAATTCAAAGAACATCCCTCCTTCAAAGCTCACACATACACATACACAAGTAACTAAGCTCAACTAAAATATACTCAGTATACTCTTAAGTTAAATAGAAGTCACTTTCACTAATTGTGGGAGGTTGCAGCATTAAAAACCGAATTTTATCAGACACCTTTCAAACAAATGCCTAGCAGATTAAATCAATCTTATGTACCCAATTACTAATTCACACTTACAATGTTTAAGGATTTTCACTATGTAAACTAAATTATGAAATTACTATATCTATATATATATAGGGATATATATCTAGATATATGTTTACAATATAATTTTACCAAGTAATTTCCTGATGGTTATCATTTTTCAGCTTTTCAACTTATGGTAAACATGGCTTTAAGTTTATTTTTTTAAGTAAAAAATAAATTATTATTTGTATATCCAATGATACTTTAAATACACTAAAATTCATTACATGACTTCTTTAAATGCATATTTGTTGCCTTTATTTCACACTGTCTTGAATTGGGGATGCTAAAAATGACATAAGCCAGAATTCTTGAAATCAAATATTTATTTATTTATTTATTTATTTATTTATTTATTTATACTGGCAGAAGTAACAGTCCTTCTCTATATTAGAAAAAAACCTAATGTCGTTTTTAAAAGACAGATAAAAGTGTGTTTCCAAAGAACATTACAATGACATTGCCATTGAAAATTAGGGCCAAATAATTCTCCAGGGTGACCTTGAGATTCTACTTAGTGTACAAGCTGTATCTTCACTTTTGTGAACCTCAGTAGCTTTTAGTCGGGTTCAAGAGCTTTTGAGTCTTACCTAGATTTGCTCATCTTTTGGAGTCATTGCTTCCTGCATTGCTAATTAATGAAAATACATACTCAGCCTGCAGTAAATTCAGGAAGTTTATTCCCCATGAAAACCTAATGAAAAGGCTGAACCTACATAAGACAAAAATTTGTTTAAATTCCAAAGTGCCAATTGGAAGCAGCATCAATTCTTTAGGGACAGTAGGATTCTATTAAGTAGAATCTTCCTTCACTGAACCAGAGTAAAGTCAAGTCGACTTCCAAAGAAATATAACTTGCCACCAAGACTCCCTTGAGAAGATTCTACTATGGCCAGACAAACCTCATTTCTCTTCCCCCAGGTTCTCATATCATTTTTGTGGAAGCCAGCTGCAGAGGTCAGAACCTCCTCACTTAATTTATTTTGTTCACAGCCTTGTCCCACAAACAAGCAAAGAGAAACACATTTTTAAGCTTGAATGGCTGCTTTATAGGCACATAGACTATGCATCTATACTGCTGATGTATGCTGTAGTTAAGAAAATATGCTTTCTCTGTTTCCAGACTTCTAAACAGGGTAATGTCAACTCCCTTCTCCAGCTGTTCCAGGCAGTTATCTTTACCAGCTGTTTACCGTTTTCAACAATGACATACTTCTGCATGTCTGAAATATGTGAAACTTCAAAACAGCCCTTTCATGTTTCTACCCAGGGTAAACATCAAAACACTTCCTGTTCCTACAAATACTAGAGAGTGAAAGAGACTCATTTCAAAACTACTGTAGCTTATATGCATGTCATTTCATCAGCATTCTCTTAACTTTATATTTACCATTCAAGTAAACGTGGGGGTGGGAGTGTAGTAGTCTAGTAAATCATGGGCCTTTTAAGGCAGATAATCATTAGGGATCTTGAAGGATTCTAGCTTTCAGAGAAACTTAAAAAAAAATACCCTAAAGTAGTGATCTCCAAAATTTATTGCTACGATAACGTCCAGAAGAATTTTGAAAAACTACCCACTTACACGTTTTTAAGTTAATGTCTAAAAATGTTATCATAAACTGAAATGTTTTTTAAAATATGTATTTTTGTATGTAACATACCATGTCTGCTTTAAATATATTTCTACCAAACCAGGGTACATTTTGTGTCTTCCAATCTATGGAAAATGTCTGTTATAACTCGTACCCAAAATGACAAGGCCAGTTCTCATTGTTAAAAATATTAGCCACTTTCTACATGTTAATACAGCCCTATTACAATTTTCTCACATCTGAATTTTAATTTTAAGGTAACTAGGAAGGGAGATGAAGAGGTCCAAAGACAGCAAGACATCAAGAGAAACTGGCTACCAGTGTATCATTTAATGATTATGAATTTCTTCAAGCTTTTTCTATTTATTTACTCATTTTATTTAGATTTTGAAAGCTCTTACATTTACCTTTAATTGACTCCACAGGCACAATTTCAAAACAAGAAATTAAAAAATTCCCATGGTTTAGGGGACTAGAGGGCAATTTATTCCACAAAGAAAGAGAAATCAACTTTTTTGTTTTACAAGATTTGCATTTGAAAACTGAAATTATGACACTAATTCTACAAATATGAAATGAAAATGGCATCTAGGATTTTAATCATATTTCTAACCAGTTTTCAGGGCCACATTTTAAGAGGCTAAATCAGGTTGCCAATATAAATATGATTGCTATGTACTCTCAAAAATCTACAGTTTATCTATTGAATGCCTCCTGTAAGTTCATCATTCCCATGGAGGGAAACAAGACGAATAGAAAAAAAAAAATGCCTCCTCTTACTCTGAGAAACATGCAATCTTATTGGGGACTAAAATTTATACATCAGAAACAATTAGGAAATCATTCTGGAAACCCAAGGAATTGTTAGTGCTGTGAGGCATTTAAGTTAAAGAAATAGACCTTGGACTCTACCAGACCTGGGTTTCAATTCTGCTTATAAACGACTTCCCAGTGAATACAGCTTCCTTGTTGGTAAAATGGGGACAATGAGGAGGGCAGGCAGAGTAGGTAAATTACAGCCCCTGGCCAAATCCTGCCCAGTGCCAGTTTTTGTATGACCTATGAGCTAAGAATGGTTTTTACATTGTTAAATGGTTAGAATATTTGAGAAAAAAAAAAGACTATTTCACAATATGTGAAAATTATACAAGATTCAAACTTCGGTGTCCAAAAATAAAGCATTATTGTAACACTGCTGCACCTATTTATTAACATATTATCTCCAGCTGCTTTTGTACTAAAACAGCAAAGTTAAATAGTTGCAACAGAGACGATTAACTCTGTAAAGCCTAAAATATTACTATTTGGCCCACTGCAGAAACATTTGCCAAGATCCCTATTTTAGAGGATTAAAAGAAATAACACGAATAAAATGGTTAAGATACTACCGGACATACAAGTCCTCAATAAACAGTAAATATGATGATTGTTTTGTAAGAAGCTATAATTTAAACCCAATTTACAAATTCAAAAGTAAACAAGCCTACAAAAGGCATGACTTACCCCCAAGTGGCCACTAAAGCCCGTATAAAATGGAAATATTGGCATGGTCTAAATTATAACCATGAAATGCATATAGAACCTGTCATGCATGGATTATGGAGAGCCAACCACCAGAAAGAAATTGTTGCTATATTATGTATTCCATTTGAGCAGACAGTGACTCAATTCTTCAAGCTTCTGCCTACCTCGGGACTCTCACACATCATGTCTCATAATGGGTATACACCTTCCTCTGCTCAGCCCAGGTTTCTCCTTCCCACCCATCAGGTCTTCCCTTAAATATCACTTCCTCAATCACTTCATCCTAACCCCTCTTTGGTTTCCTTCATAGTACCTTTACAATTACATATTTAGGTGATAATTTACAATAATTTGTCTCCCCTCCAGATTATCCCTTAACTCCAAGAGTGACACAATTGGTCTTTGTCACCGTCATATACCTGGCTCCTAGAAGACTGAAAGATAATGAGTATCTGTTGAATGAACGCCTGTAACCTTGGAGGCCATCATTAAAGGGAAACAGGCAGCATCAGGAAGTACAAATAAAGAGACTATCAAAAAAAGAGAAACCTCAGCCCTTTCACCCTCCCTTTCAACCCAGAGTCAGAAAATACAATGTTCATTAAGTTGTGAGTGAAATTTCAAAATTGTCAGCAACAAAATTTATTTTGTGTAACTACCATATTAAAAACACACTTCTAGGCATCAGGGGAAATAAAACTTCTATATGTTAAAGTGCTGACTCCTCAGAAGCTCACAGTACAGACGCAAAATTCCAATACAAGCAGACTCTGAAAATAATGGAATGGAAACACAAAATTTTATGAGATTAAGGGAGAAGAAGAATGTTTATGTTGGCTGAAGAGATTGGAAAATCTTGGAGGAGAAAGAATTAATCTGAATCTTAAAGCACGGTAAAGTTCAAACACAACTAGGAGTAGGGTATTTTGAGCCCAGCTTGAGAAAAGACTCAGTTGGGAAAGCAAAGAAAGTGTTCAGTAAACAGCCATCTTAGTCAACTAAAATATAAAAGTGGTGGTTAAAAACATGATCTCTAGAATCAAACAATCTGAGTAGTAAATCTTAGATCCACTACTTACTAGCTCTGTGTCATTAAGTAAATTGTTCTTTCTCTATAAGCCTCAGTTTCTTCATCAGCAAAATAGGAATAACAATGTTATCCACCTTAAATCATTCTTGTGAGGGTCTAATAAAACACATAAAAGAGCGACGCGATGTTTATCCCATTGTAAACACTCAATATAATGTTAGTTCTCATTGTTTTTATTATCCTTCTTTCGTAACTATAGATGTGAGAAATAGTATCCTGTCTTCTCCTCTCTGCTTTTCTTATGCTACTCTAAACTAAGCTATTCCCTGGTAGCAAATTAAACATTTCTGAAACTGCATGAGCACTTTCCAGTTTCTGGGGTGCCATTGTGTACATGGAAGCAATACCTAATTGAATAGTAGCCTAATAGCCTCAGAAAGCCAATGCAATTTTTTTAAAATACTGTTGAGTTAAAAATAGGAACAGTTCAAGCAGTGAGAAAATGAGCTTCTGTGTGTTGCCTTGACATTATTCCTCAATACCATTTTTAAAAGAGCAAAATTTAGCAAAAAACTAAATAAATATGCAAATCCTAATTGCTTACCAGTTCAACAAAATTGGAGTCAATTACTGTGAAAAGGTTCCTGTTTCCAGGAAGAATCATTGATGAGGACAAAAAATATCTAAGTTAAAATAAATATACCAAGTCAAAGAATTAATATTTATAAATAGCAAAATGTGAATTCCATTTTTTTAACTATTTTTTCCATGATCAGATTGAGTTACTGCAAAAACCAGATGGCTTAAGTTTCAGGATCTTAAACAACCACATTTTTGAGATAAGGCAGGTGTTGTCTCTATTATACAAAAAGACATGACATCCGTAAAGGTTCTGATTTTACCACTAAATCCTTGAAAAAGTTAGCATTTTCTTGGAGAGATAAAGCAACATCTAAAAGGGCTTGGCCAGTCGACTGTTTTATATGGCTCAGGAGCCTTGAATGGAAGCAGAAGCATCTCTCTAGGGTTTGGCTAACTATAATTAAAACAAGTCTTTACCTGGTAGCCTAGACCTAGACTAACTGACTCACTGACTGACTGACTGACTTTTTATTTATTTATTTATTTATTTATTTATTTATTTATTTTATTTTGGAAGGAAGTGGAGAACTCTGGATGCAGTTTCATATATAAACCCACCCCAGTATCTGTCTCTCTAGTAATGCTAGTTGCTTGCCCCAAAATGTCATATTAGTGTCAGAATCCAAGTAGATTCCCAACATAGTCAACCTCCAATAACTAGGAAATGTAGAATGAAGGCAGGACGTGGGGTCAAGGCTCCAGATTCATGTTCACTTCAGGCTCACTGTCACAGCTTCTCATCGCCACCCAATATAACTTTTTGCTATAACAGAAATGCTCTATGCCTGCACTGATTCCTAACCCCTAACCCCATGTGGTTATTGGGTACTTAATATGTGGCTAATGAGACTGAGGAACTGAATTTTGTTTTATTTTAATACAGTTAAATAGGTACTTGTGGCTAGTGACTACCTATTTGATGGTGCAGCTGCAACTGTAGACCTGCCATCTGATCTGTTCGTCCTTTCCCAGGGCATAGCCTTTAACAGCTTCCAGCCAGCCCCAGCTTCATATTTGGTTCAAGATTTCATACTTGTTCATCAACTTCTCTTCAGGTTACCTTTTTGGTTCTTTTGCCAACTTGACCTGTTCTATCTGCATGACTCATGCTCTTGTCTCCTGCCCTGGAGTCCAGTGCCAGAAGCTGATCTCCTCACCCTCACTTTTTGCTGGGTATAGTTCTCTCTCTGGTACACCCTCCCTCAGAAATCACTCTTCTACCATCTCATGTCTTCAGCAGGATTCCATCCACATAGTTCTCAGTTATCTTATCCTGTTTGCTGGTGAGCATACTTACTTTCTCTTTCTGGATAGTAATATCTCAAGAACTAATATTGCGCCCATCAAAAATAACAACTTTCAGAAGTCTTGCTCAAAAATCTTACACCTTGTGGCTTAATATAATGCAAGTGGCTACGCCTGCCAAACAAAGATAGCCCAGCTCCACCATTAATTCTCTGATTCTCAGATTCTATTTTAAGTGTCCATTCTCATTGTATACTTTAAGATTAGTCTCCATTTTTTATTATTCACCTATAGCCTTCTTTCCACAGCCCAGAGCAAAGGAAAAATATTTTAGTTCCGTTTGATATTTCTAAATGTCAGTTATCCAGGTGTGAAAGCAGGCAAACTTTATGCCACCAGAAACTTATTTTGAATCTTTTTTCCTCCACTGATAATAACACACTGCTTTGTTCTTAAATTACAGACTTGGGTAGTCTAGATTTTTTTTCTCATTTATTTCCATATAGTGCTAATACTCAAAGAAATTTTTTTAAATGATGGTATGCATGTAAATAAATTGTACACTTATCAATCTTATTTCTATAATTGTAAACAATGAAGTTCCAAAGTGTTCTAAACTTTAATGATTTTATAATCGCATGTTAAGCACCCTTTCCATGTCAACCCAAGTGTAGTTTTATGAACATTTCTGACACCAATTAGAGGAGGGTGGATGCTCAGCTCCTTCATCTTGGAATACAAGATAAACAGGAATGTACTCCAATTACCAGGTATGTGCCATGTGACTCCATTCAAAATCCACTGAGCACCTGACCTAAGCCACACCCATCTTTCCCCAAAGTCTTCCAAGATGGAACCAAGGAAAAAGCATCAGTATCTCTCTGGAGGGCTGTGAAAATTAAAGCCTGGTAGCCTTGAACAACCATGTTCCCCACCATGTAGTTATGTGGTCTATTGTGCAAGAGGAGGCCAATGTGCAAAAATAAGCAGAGATTCCAGTCCTTTTTTTTTTTTTTTTTTTTTTGCACTGTCCTGGGGCCCAACTTTTCCTGTGTTTCATGATTTATATCAGATATCCCAGTACAGTTTTAATAAATTCCCTCTTTTTTGAGTTAGTTCAAGTTATGCCTGCCATTTGAATCCGTAGTGTCATTTAATACAATGTATTTAATATGTTAAAAAAAGAAATTCACTCCTGGAGCCAGGAACAGTGGCCTGCACCTATAGTCTCATCTATTTTGGAGGCTGATTGGGGAGAATCCCTTGAGCTCAAGAGTTGGTGACTGTAGGGCACCCTGATCACTGAGGTAAATAGCCACTGCTCTCCAGCCTGGGCAGCATAGCAAAACTGCCCTCCATCCATCTCAATTAAAAAAAAAAAGTGTAAAAATCGTCCCTTGAATAAATGCAGCATTGTGGATAAGAATTAGAGATAAATATACAAACCCAGGAAATTTTAAATAAAGGCTTCCACAGCAACTATTTTCAAATAAATGTCACAAATATATTAAGGTTATGAGAAACATGATGCCTGAGATATGACTAGGCAATGAAAAGAAACGACATTTTGAAATCTCTGACATGTAAAGTCTTAACTGTATTTTGAAACTGTTTTTACATAAAAATAATAATTTATAAGCAAGTATAGCATGATCCCATTTTTATTATTTATGATTATGTAATAATTATCTATGTATACATCTTTATATATTCATAGAGAATTGCCTGGAGTATTTACTTAATGTCAACAACAGTCTTTTCTCTAAGGGATAGAGTATTACATGATGTTTTACTTTTTCCTTCATGGTCTTCTGAGTTAAAATTCCCAGCTCAAATCAATTGAAATACCTTACTCCAATGTATCAAACATGTAAAACAACACAGAAAATCAACCCAAAGAAAGATCTTAGTGCTATTCCAACACAATGCAAAAAGTCAAAAGTTTCAAAAATCGCTACTTTTATACTAAAATAAATCTCCAATTTATTTTATACTATGTGAAGCTTCTACTCGATGTGTATATATATATATATATATATATATATATATATATATATATATTCATTATTCTCTTAACATGCCATTCCTTCTCCTAGAATTTTTGGTCTTGCTCTTCCTTAATCTCTTTTCTGCCTTGTTTATTTGGCTCTGATTTTCAAGACTAAATAAAACTCATGTCTTCCTTAGAAACTTCTCTGACCATCTCAGTACTCAGGGTCCTCATTTTCTCTTAGATCCTGTGGTCTTTACTTGCATACCAGCAATCAATTTGGCACTAGTGCATATGACATGGGGTTTTATTAAGTTTCTATGAATTATTATTGAATTTCATACTAAAGTCTCTACTCTTTCAGATCAGAAATAAATTCTTAAACCCATTTGTACAACAACCTCCCTCCACAATCTTCTCCCCTTCCACTCCTGTTCTATGGAGTTCTGGTACAATTTCCCAAACCGAGTGTTTTGGGATTTGAATTTCCAGCATTTTAGGTTCTCAGTTTTTTTGGATTAAAATTTTTATTTGATTTAGTCAACTGATTCCATTCTTATCTAACCAACTAAGATAGATATGGTGTGTCCATGATGAGATCATTCAGACTTTCTATGTCACTATCTCTTCATCTCTACAGCAAATTGTATTACAAACCTCTCCACGATAACTTGTAAAAGGGTCAATGTCTGTTCCACACTGAGTTTCCTAAAATGTTACCCCCAATATTCCCATGGAAAAATATTTGAGGAAGAAACAATTCTATGGCTCTAACCAGGAATTCACCTACTGAGGTCAAGAAGTACTTCTTTCTAAAGCTCAATAAAACCCTCCTGATAAAAATGTGGCACTGTCACAAATTGCAAATTGGCATGAAGAAGAATCTGAAAAGATTGCCAAGGCTGGCTGTCTGCCTGCCCTGCCCAATCACTTAAGAGAGTAGCACCAACTAATTGCAAATGTTTTAACATATGTGATGCACACTCTTCTTTTTTATTTTAATACACAAAAGAAGCTTCTCGAAATATAAACAGTCCAGCCAAAACATATCATATTACCAGATTGAGTGCAAGGAGGCAAATAGATTCATAAAACATATTTAAGACTCTTAGATATGAGACACTTTGATGTAAGAGCAGCAAGACGGGGGCAAGGTCTCCTGGTCCCTAAGACTTTTTCTACTAACTTTGGCTCTTTCATCAGTAATCCTGGTTATGATTTACGCTTGAATATCAAGTTATACTAAAATAATTGAATTACTAAGAATTCTGTTTTAGTAAAGCCCCAATTCAAGATCCATAATAAAGGATTGTGTGTAGCAAAAACCTAAAACTTCAATTGAACTCCCCACTCTCAGGCAGAACAAGCATACCTCATTTGGACCCCACAAGCAGAGCTGGGAACCTGTTAGCAGGTTAGATCCCTTTTACAAGGGCACAAATAAATAGAAGAGGCATCTCTTTATATTTTAAAAACATAGAAGAAAGAATTATAAGCAGTCCAAACAAAATATTTCATGTTACCAGATGTTGCAGACATAGAATGATTTTAGAGAAAGTCCCTAAAATTACTGATATTTCCCAATGAAAAGAGAGCAGTAAAAACATTGGGTAGACCAATTTCCAGACTTTGAACACTACTGACATCTCCAATATAGAAAAGTAATCAAAATGTAAAATGATAACTTTTTAACTGTAGAGAGGCCTTAAGTCATTTTTTTTTTAACACGGAAAGGGATACGGATAGTCCTGGTTACCAAAACAATTCCTATGTGGTCAGTCTAAGCAGCCTAAATGAGACAGAAATATTTTAAGATGTATAATGCAAAGAAATAGAAGATTGTGAATAATGAGAAAAGGCCACTGAGATAGGCCATAATTTGAAATGGAATACCTTGGACACAAAAGATTATGAAATTACTAGATGTTTGAATGTTGAACACAGACAACTTCAAACCTTAACAACCATCTCCATTCTGATCCCACAGATACCACTTGAAATCAGTGGTTAAGGATCTAATAAATCACAAATGTTTTTTGAACAAGTCCTCCAAACCCACAATACTGATCATATTTCCATGTCACTTTATCCCTCTGTGATAGCATTTAGCACTTTGTTTTGTATTGGACCTCTGAGTGTTTGTCTCTATAGAAAGTTCAGCTTATTAGATCTTGACCTCTTAAAAGAAGTCTTACTCATCTTTGATCTCCCAATTAAACCTAAAGTAATAGCTTATATATAATAAAAATATAAATGTGTATTTGTTAAATAAATTAAAACTTTATTTTCTGTTGAGGAAGACAAGTCTGTAGGGGAAGAAGAAAAACTAAGCTATTTCTGAGCTCCTACAGTGATTGGGGAACAATGTTATTGGTGCTTCAATAGTCACTTTTAATCTTCATAGTTAAGAAAGTCCTATATAGAGGTTAAGATTACAGGCTCTAGAGTCTGACTACCTAGGGTGAAGTCCTGATTCCATTTTATAGCTTTATAAGACTCGGCAAGTTGTTTAACCTCTCCATGGCTCAGTTTGATCATATATAAAATTAAGATAATAATAGTACTTACCTCATCAATGTGTTATGAATATTCATTGAGTTAATACCTGTAAAGTACACAGAACAGCATCCATGCAGATAACTGTGTTCTCACTGTATGCCATTAGCTACTGGAAGCTTGAACACCACTTTACATCTTCCATATCCAAACAAGGGCTCTATGACCTGGCTCTGTAGCATGAAAGAATAACTTGCTTCCCCGCCTCTCCTCCACCTCTTAGAGGAGGTCCCAGAGATGAAGAGCAAATGGAAGGGGACTACCTGCCCTCTCACCTTTGTCAGTTCTCAAGTCCTGACCACCTGGCAAATGTCTGTGAACCACTGTGGCTGCAATAGTTGCTCTTGGACCCTGTTCAATATCTGATTTCTCTACCAGAAAAGCAGAGTATGGCATCCTTCGCCAAGGTAGTGACATCCTCAATTCTATCACTAAGTGCTGTGTAACACATTTTGTAAACTCCCTGCAACTCAGGCTCTCCCACTGTAAGATGGGGGTAATCATGGGGTAATAAAAATAATGACAGCAAACATGCATTAAATGCTTAGAATGTGTTAGGCACTGACCTTACTCCACTTAAAATTCACATAATCTTATGATACAGGTGCTATTATTGACCACATTTTACATACAGATAAGTAAAAACTGAGGCATAGAGAGACTATGTAACTTGCCTAAGACCACATAGCTATTACATGGCTGTGCCAGGATTCAAACTCAGACACTCTGATTCCAGAACCTAGAAGACACTTTATAATGACTGTCTACCTACAGTATATGGTCGGGAAATGCCAGATCTGTGTACCTATTATATGAAGTCATAATAGATCTACAGATTGGCAGACGATTTAGAAATCAGAGCAGGAGTCCCCATTATATCCCTGTGGACAAGAGAAGATCCAGCCTAGACTTGAGCAGATCCCTAAACACAACTTTCACACTTTTCATGAATTGGCCCCTGCTTATCTCTTCAGTACCATTTGCCTTTCCCCAACACCATGACCATCAAACTTTACCCCACCCACGTGAACTTCTCTCAGTACCCTAAACATGTCATAATTCCATCATCTCTCTATTCTAGATCTTCTCAACTCCCTGTTCCCTATGCTCAGAGCACTGTGTCTAGCTCCATTTCACCTGGCTCACTATTGATGGCCATGGTGGCCTGTCTAGAGCAGCTACGACAGGAATGCCAGCTGCAGCAGGGGAACCAGCAGGGACCAGGAACAGGCAGGAACCTTGCCCCCTACCGAGTTAAAGGGATAGGAGCCCCATGCTCCTGGACACAGTTGCAGCTGTTCAACAGTAGCTCCAGACCCAGCATCCCCAGGCTATCTGGGACCAGGAAGCCACCCTGCCCCCTCAGGCTTGTTGTCACTCCCTAGCCTCTCCCCACTCTCAGAGCCTGCTCCAATTTTGGAGCAAAATTGTGGCCAAGCCTGGGCACTGTGGCAACCCAGCCAAGTGTGGGCACACTCAGGGTGGTGCTGACATGCCAGCCACCTGCTGCCTTGGCCTCCTCCAGACTTTGGGCACCAATGAGCATGGGAGGAAGGCCAAGGAGGTGCTGAGGGTGGCTTGGCATAGGCCTGCAGCTGCCCCTCAGCATGAACAGCCTGGGTGCCATGGACAATGTGATTCCTGGCAGCAAGAGGCTTACAGGCTCCTGCGTGGAAAGGGGTAGGTCCCTGGTGAAGCCCCACCTTCAAGTCAGGGACAGCCTGAAGCATGGGAGCCGGGCTGTTAGTTCCAGGTGGAGTCAGCACTCAGAGTGAAAATTTATGGATAGTGCTTTTTCCGGCCGACCTATGGGGCCCATGAACCAATCCACATGCACTTCCCTCCCTTCTAGCCCATAAACATCCCCCACTCGCTCAGCCAGACTCACACAGGTATCCAAACTACCAGCTGCAGGAAGAAGCAACCCACTTTGGGTCACCAAGATGACCTTCCTGCAGAAAGGAGCTATGCACTGTGGAGCTACCCACTGCATGTCTGCTCTCTGCTGAGAGCTGGACACTCATTGGGACAACCTGCCTGAAGAAAGGAGCTACACGCTTCAGGTGTCCTGTGAGCTATTCTGTCACTCAGTGAAGGTCCTCTCCATCTTGCTCACCCTCCAGTTGTGCATCCATGTACCTCATTCTTCCTGGATGCAGGACAAGAACTCAGGACCTGCCAAATGGAAGGACTGAAAGAGCTCTAACACAAACAGGGCTGAAATGAAACACAGTCCCCACAGCCCCCACTCACCACATTGTGGAATAGAGTCAGACCCTATGTTGGTGCCTGGAGCTGCCCACCCTGCCTCAGCAGCCAGCATGCCTGGCTGTGTACAGAGGCCAGACCCCACACTCACTCACCCATACACCCCTCACCACTCTGCATCTGGCTCACCCTTGGCAGGATCTGGGCTGGTAGCACAAGCAGAGGCAGCAAGGGCAGAAGGCGTCACTGGCCACAGAGGGTTATGGCTAGCAAAGCAGCACCCACAGATCCCATGACACTATTACTTAGTTTAAATGGCAATTTCTCTGGGGAGTCCTTTTTGACTTCTTCTACTCTCCCTTCCAAATAAGTTGAATGTCACTACTTTGTCCCCTAGTTCCCTACAATTTCCTATTTTGGCTCCTATCACACTGGACTATAAAAGCTCTGTTTCATATGTGTGTTTCCTTCTACACTCTAAGCTCTATGAAGACTCTGGCATGTTTTGCTCATCATTAGGACATAGTTTGGATTTGTGTCACCACCCAAATCTCATGTTGAATTGTAATCCCCGATGTTGGAGGTGAGGCCTGATGAGAGGTGATTGGATCCTAGGGGCAGATTTTCCCTTTGCTGTTCTCATGATAGTGAGTGACTTCTCACATAATCTGGTTGTTTAAAATGTGTAGCACCTCCCTCTCACTCTCTTCCTCCCGCTCCAGCCATGTAAGACATGCCTGCTCCCCCTTTGCTTTTGTCATGATTGTAGTTTCCAGAAGCCTCCCCAGCCATGGCTTCCTGTATAGCCTGGGGAACCATGAGCCAATTCAACATCTTTTCTTTATAAATTACCCAGTCTCAGGTAGTTCTTTATAGCAATACAAGAATGAACTAATATACATTATGTCCCCAATGCCTGATACATATGTCTTTAATAAGTATATATCTTTTAAAAAGGAAGAACAGGAATGAGAAAGAGAATGGCTTTCTCTTCCATCGTAATGAAAATTTCAATAAACCTGAAACTTCTAGGATTGTAAACCAAAGATTTCTAGAATGGTAGAGGTGGAAGGTGAATGTAATGGACTCCCGTTTGGTACTTGAATGTAACTCCTTTTCTTGCTCAGGGACTTAGCATTTCTCAAGGATGAGCACTCATTCAGAACACTAGAGGACTAGATGAACTGATGGTTATGCTTTTAAAAATCCAAATAAAAGGAAAATGTTAAGAAAATAAGAACAATTCTATCTGCCAAGTTCCAGATGTTAAAATATTTCATTGATAGAAGGACTGAGATTTGAAGAAAGCAGGTGCCCTAAATGCTCTGGAAGGAATTTATGCCTAACAGACCCCAGAAACTACTTTTCTCCCTCTGCAAAAGAAGGAAAAAAGAGTGACCAACACAAGTTAGCCTGCATGAATACAGAAGATTCAGTTTGGATGTCACAGAACTTCACTCAAGTGCCAATCACCAGAATTCTAAGCTAGCCAGAGGTTTGGCTGGATCACTGCCAGTCAGTACTATGACTGATATCTTTTTCTTAAGAAATTGAAACATTCAAAAATAAAAGGAAAATGTGTTCAGTTGCTGCCTCTTCAGCAGCTTTGCAATTTTCCAAGGATCAGCCTCTCTCCCATTCTCAGCGCCCTAATCTTCAAACAGAGTAATAGCTTCTTCTTGCCCAAGGAAGCAGTCTTTGGTTTGTAATTCAAGAATTCTTGGTTTCCTAATATTTTTCTGCCATTAAGTGGATGTTAGTTAAATGTAAGACCTCATGTAACACCCTGTCTCTCTTCTTCCATTTATTTTCCATCTTTCAAGGTGTCATAGGCAGAAGTATAAACTTTTAACAACAGCAGCCTGTGACTATCTCCTCTAAACTCCATATTCAATCAGCATCATCTTTCACCCTATCCATTCTTGATTCAGCATATAAACGCTTCATAACCACCTTCCTTCAGTTCTCTTCCATGGAAAGTCATAAGCCCTGTCCCTGTCCTTACATGCCCCTTCCCCAGTGAAGCAGGCTTCAGGAACTCAGCCTACTTTGTTCTCCTGAACTAACATCCACTGCCCATTTTACACTTTTAGTTCTTGGCCAAAAGTAGTTGTGGAATGGCATAGACACTTCCCAGCTGTCTCCACTCACTGCTCATGATAACAAACACATAAACCATTTTTTATATAAAGACTTTGCTTTTTCTCTATAGGTCTAAAGACAGAGGCATTCAATGCAGACAAATGTTTGACCCCCTTCTAGATGATTCCCTAGATGCCCTCAAGGGATTTAACAGGGATGGCTGTAGTTGGACCATCCTTCAGGCTTTCTGATAGCCCCTGTGACCTATGCTCTGCAACACCACCAAAGATGCTTCTGACAATCAGGTAGAACAATCACGTAAATTAAATGAAACCAAGTGGATAAAACAAATTACATGTTGAATTTTGTGTCATAAAACTTGAATTCTGGCAGGGCACAGTGGGTCACACCTGTAATCCCATCACATTTGGAGGCCAAGGCAGACAGATCACCTGAGATCAGGAGTTCGAGACCAGCCTGACCAACATGGATAAACCTTCTCTCTACTAACAACACAAAATTAGCCGGGCATAGTGGCACATGCCTATAATCCCAGCTACTCAGGGAGGCTGAAGCAGGAGAATCATTTGAACCTGGTAGGCGGAGGTTGTGGTGAGCCAAGATTGCACCACTGCACTCCAGCCTGGGCAACAAGAGTGAAATTCCATCTCAAAAATAAAAACTTGAATTCCATGAATCTTAGATCAATAGCCAAATTTCCTATTCTACCACAAATGAGTTATAATTTTAGGTAAGTCTTGTCTTTGCCTTCACTGAATCCTCTCTTTTAAAGCCAGGTATTTGGTTGCTCACTGTCTATCTGTCAAGGATACTCGAATAAAGAAATAATAAGTGCTAAAAGATTAAAGGAGTGGAAAGGAAATCTGAGTTGAAGTCCTAGTTCAGCTACACATGGCACTTTGAGTTTCTCCCTTTAACTTTCACAAGCACGTGGCACTGAGTGGTCTAAGGTGATGAGTACCTGGCCCTTGCTTGCTTCTCTAGCATCATCTAGCACCATGTGTCCTCTTGCTTGTCCTGATCCATCCATACCTGAGTTCTTTCAGGTTTTCAAACAACACATGCTATATCCAACTCAGGGCTTTAATATGCCCAGAATATTCTGCCTCATCTTCACCTACCACATTTTTTCCATTTGATAACTCCCTCAATCTTGTAAGGCTCAACTGAACTAAAATGCTTTCAGAGGAGGCTTTCTTAGTCCTTATATTACTTTGGCTTCCCCATGTTTTATGTTTCCATTGCAACTTATGCCTGAATCTTGGCAGCAAGCATGCTCTGGTAAACATTTAAGTGTTCCTCCCCTCTTCAGTGAAAACAGAGACTTTGTCTGCCTTTATTTCTTCTATGCCCCTAGTACCTAGTTCATGACCAGCATACAGTAGTTACTCAATACAGATTTGTTAATTCCTCATGTATAAAATCTGCTCCAGATTTCAGAGGACTATAGTTAGTGTGTGAAAGTACTTTGTAAACGACAAAAGTAAATTGCAAATTGCTAGAAAATTCAAAGTCACTACTATTACTATGGTATGAATTCTGAAAAGCTCAAATTGTAACTATCTATTTGCTGAAGCTATAGCTGAACTTTATTATTGTTTGGGACATGGCTGAGATGGGAATACAGATAGTCCCTGACTTAATGATGGTTTTATTTAGGATTTTTCAACTTTACAATTGTGCAAAAGTGAGACACATTCGATGGAAACTGCACTTAAAATTTTGAATTTGATCTTTTCACTTTACAATATTTCCAACTTACAATGGGTTTATCAGCATGAAAGCCCACTATAAATCAAGTAGCTCTATACTACCCTCCTCTGTTATAGAAGGGAGAATAATACCTTCAGGTAGGAACCAGTATTGGAGTCTACTGCAGTATAACGAATTGGCCGAAAAGGTATCAATAAGAAACATTGATTATTTTTCATGGTTTTGGTGGGGAAAAAATGTAAAAGTAGCATGGTTAGATATTTCTGGCTTGGAGTATTTCATGAGGTTTCTGTCAGAGACTGGCTGGGACTGCAGTCATCTGAAGGCTTGAGTAGGCTGGGAGATCCACTTCCATGGTATCTGCTCACTCATATGGCTGACAATTTGGTACTGGTAAGTAGCCTCAGTCCCTCTTCAAAAAAGCCTCTCCCAAATAATTCAAGGAGCAAGTAATTCAGGGAAACAAGATGGAAGACCCAATGGCCTTTGAAACCAAGCCTTGAAAATCACACATCATCACCTCTATAATAAGTTCAGTCACACAGGCAAACCTTCACTCACTGTGGAGGGAGACTACACAAGGGCACAGTATCAGGTGGTAAGGAGTACTGGAAGCCTTCAAGCTGGCTTCCACCAATGATGTATTTTTCTCTGTCCAGAGTCACTGACAGAGTGCCTCATGCATAGTATGTAATTGAAAATAAATGTTTGAAGGGAGCTGTGGCTGGAATCATGGATCAGTAGATGAAAGAGTGGTCCAAAGGACAGATGCTACATACCTTTTCATGTTAACAGTAAAAAAAAACAAGGAATATACTGAAGCAAGTAATGAATCTACACATACATATTCCCCAATCATCACGGCAAAGAGGATTGTTATTCTCCCGGTTTGGGGGACAAGTGCTAGTGATAGTAGGAGAAGACACATACCCCCGCAACAATTCCCAGGTTTTCTGAACCCAGTCTTACTTCTTCTTGATCCACTAGCATAGTTGTGAACAAAATGCTTGGATACATGGACTTTATCATTTATATTAAAAGAAATGATAAGAGGATTAGAAACTGCCAAAGTCAATCTTTTTTGCATTATCCTTGTAATGGAAATTCAGAATTTAGATACTCCTGTGGATGTTATGCAAATACATTAAACAATACAGGGAGGATTTGAGCTTTTAGAATTTCTGACTAAAACAGGCATTAATATAATTATCATTTCAAAGTTCTAATATTATTTGCATTTTCTTTTGCCCTGTTTTTGTAAGAATTTCTAAATGTTTCAGTAAATATTTGTAAATTTTCACATAAAAGAGTAAAGACCATTCAGAGTAAGAAAGGAGTTTTGCAGACCAGAATTGATTACTTTAATATTCAAGCTTACTAGTTCATCCAGAAACATAGCTCTGACCCTGTAGGGGTTTATAATCTAATGAACTCAAAAGAAAAGCAAGATTTCAGTGAAGAACAACCATTATCAGTATAAGGAACAAGTCAAAAACAGGGTACTTATCCTATCAGCTCTCTCTCCCTCACTTCTCTTATCTAATCCATCAGTATCTCCTAGATCCCTTTTCTCTATTCTCTTTGTTCCACAAAGTCATGTATGATCTGGTCCCAATATAACTTTCCCACCTCACCTCACAAGACCCCCTCCTAACCCTAAGTGTGAAAGAAGGCTGAACTCTTCTTTCAGTCCAACGATACAGTCGTTCACCACTTTCTTCCACAGGCTATGTTCTCTAGAAAGTCCTTCAATACATCCCTTCATTCAAACCTCACTTCAAGAAAGAATTCCTTGCGCTTCAGTGGAAATTAGTTCTTCCTATTATAGGCAGGATAGCACCATGTATCTCCTTAATACCACTTATCACAACTGTCATTTTTATTCCCTGTGGAACAATTGAGATAGTATTGATTGCCTCATGCTCCTCACGCCCACTCCCAAGGGCAGGGATGCTGACTACTTTGGTCATTATTGTGCTCACAGTGCCCTCCATGGTGTTCAAGGCATCGCTGATATTCACTATAAGTAAGGATACATGGAATGAATGGAGATTTCAAACATATACCTATTCATTCATTCCATGTAACTAGAATACAGTTAACACCATGGAAGAGTTTGATATACTTATTTAAGAAAAAGAAAGTAAAATACAAGGTATATCTCTCTTGATTAGTTCTTGTGTTGCTATCAATGGCTAGAACAAAATGAGACAGAAGCTATTCTGGACAATCAGGAAAGAGGTATCCCCATCCCCTATTTAGGTGGGAGATTTTTACAGATAATAAAATCTTTCTAACAACCTTGAAATGTAAGTTTGTGGATAGCAGTTCTTTTTCATTTAGAAGGCTTTCAAGCACTCTATAAAGAAGGAAAGAACTGGAGAAAGGGGAAGTAATGGGAAACTATGATACAGCAATAGGCTGCAGAATATATCTACCAGTATCTGTAAAATGGGACTACACATAAGCCATAGCTAGCTAACTTTCATCATAAGAGCTTAACTCCAAAACAAACAAGAAGAGGATGGTTACCCAATGCCACACCTTTCGGAAGAATTAAAGAAATATAAAACAGTGCTTCACAGACAAACAGGAAAGCATTATAGAAAACTACATTAAGTACAAAGGCCTAATCAGATAATTCAAATGGAATAAATCTATTCACACCTAAAATATAGAACTTACAGAACTTATGTTCTTTCTGCAGAAAAGTTAGCGGCTAACTTTTAAGAACAGAGCAACAGTATTTATATAGGTAGAAGTAATTTCATATACTTCAACTCTTTGAAAAGAATTTCTATGCTTTCCATTCGTTTAAACAAATTCTAAACATGAACTCCAAATTTCTATTAGGACAGTCACATATAAAACAAAAGAATTTTAATGAGTTTTCTCCCCAAAATACCCAGAGGTATACATTCACATTAAGGATTAATGACTTGTCAGCTTGTACTTAAAGGAGAAAAGAGACATTTTAGTTGTAGAAATTCAAAAATAAAAGAGTATGAAGTAAGGAAACTTATCATTTTTCCCTTTTGTGTCATAAAGAGAACTGACCTGATTTATTTGCTTTAAATTGGCCAAAAGAAAAATGGATTAAAGAGTTGGCCTTTTAAGCAAAAATTCATTCTGAGCAAAGTTTCATAGCAAAATTAGAAGGCTTAGTCAGAAATACTCTTTTAGTCACTTAAATGATACAGCATTAATGTCAGAGTCAAACATAGTATAAAAGGGAGAAGCTATTTACATTTTAGATTTAACAAAATGTCTCCGATGATTGCTATAATGTCGAAGGAGTACCTCACTCTCTTAACCAAGCATGTCTTGTGGTAAGTGCCATAAAACTACTTGAACTGCTATTTCAAACCATCAATGCAATTTTATCCCTATTTTTTAAAGTCTTATCTATTTCAAGTAAAAGTTAATGCTCAGTTTTCTGATTCATTTACACTTGATGCACAGCTATGCCAGAGAAACTCTATTTGAGGTGCTATGAATCGCTTTTCTTCCCTTTTGAATTGAGAAGAGATGTTATGACAGCAGGAGACAGAATCCAAGGCTGAATAGATCAAGTTGAATTTGAAACATAGAACCCTCAATGTTAAAATACATTCCAAATTTGGAAGCTTACATTGTCCCATCCCCTAGAATATACATGATACAGACACCAGGAAAACAACCAGTGGTGTTGTATTTGACCTTCCTTTTCCATCTGGGGTTCCATCTTCCTTTTTGCGGGCATGCGCTCGTGAAAGAAAATAACAGATTCCATCTTTTTCCTTCAGAAAGAGACAACCTATTAACCAGACTGAGCAATCTTAAACTGAATCTGTACTGGCTCCATAAAATCATCTATGTGATGAGAGAAAATAAAATAAAATCAGTTCTAGTCAGAGTCCCAGCTACTTGGGAGGCTGAGGCAGGAGGACACTAAGGCCCAGTATTTGGAGACCAGTTTGGGCAAAATAGAAAGACCTCATCTCTTAAAAAAAATGTTTAATTTTGAAAATTAAAATAACAAGTTTTACCTAGAAAATATAAAATAGAGTATTTTATTTAGTTTTTCAGAGAAATGTTTCATGTCATAGATAAACAGAACACTTGGGGAAATGGTACAAACTGTGTCCACATTTTAAACAGACAATATGTACCTGAATAGCCTTTTTATAGCATTTTTGCTCTTCTGGTCCTGCTCAGAGCCCAAACAGTTACAGGGCACGTCATTAAACAAGAAGGTCCTGAGAACATCTTAAATCCTCGATAAATCTTTATGACACTCACAGTTCTATATACCACCAGAGTACACGTTTAAAGATTTCTATGACATAGAGTTGACCTAGCACTTTCTACCTTCCGTGAGCTTTATGTAGTCACTGACAGAAGTGTGTAAAAATCAATTTATGTTCAATAAGGTAAATGTCAATGATATCTTTAAACATGAAGAGCCAATGACATAGTTTATTTCCAGACATTCAAATTTTGATAGCTGATGACCTTAAATATTATTTGGTCATGATCCAAAAGTTCAGAGATATTTAATAACCTATAATTAACTGGAAGAAAGTTCTAAAGTCATGGCATTCTCCTACTCAGAAGTCTTCCATGGCTCACAACTCCATGCAAAAAGAAAGCTCATTGCATTCGTTCGGCATTTAAGAGCTTCCATAACCTGGTTCTAAACTACCCTTTCAGGCTGTTTGTACCCATCCATCACTCATGACTTATTCTCCAAAACATCCTGACCGATCCTTGTTGCTGAATACACACTACACTTCCCCACCTCTGGCCTATCATGCTCTTTTTTTGCTGTCTCTGTTGACTCTTCATTTCTAAATTGGGACAATCTATTTATAAGGCAGTAGTCCAGTAGTATATATGTCAAGACCATTAATGTCATTTTATACCCTTGACACCCAAAATTTATTTCTAAGACTCAGAAATAATCAGAGCTATAAATGTATTTAAATATATAACAGTTGTTTTTATAATCAAACAGAAAAACCTTATCAATACCTAAAAACCCAGAGTTAGAGAATTATATTAAAAATCACTACTCATACATATAATGTATGATTGGTTAGCTGCTTAAATTATGTGAACAGAGCATTTTTAATGATGAGGAGAAATGTTTAGTGAAATAGCAGGACAGAAAACTGCATGTACATAATATGATCTTAATTAGGTTAAAAAAAAAACCCTCAGAAAAAGACTGGATGGAAATATGTCAAAATAATACCAGTATTTCTAGGTCTTGATATTCAGGGTAATTGTTTTCTGCTGCTTTTTTAAACTCCCCTCTGCTTCACAAAATTCATACATGTATTACTTTTAATCAGAAAAAAATAAAATATTGAGAAGGTTCTTTTTAATCCTATATTTTAAGAAGACGCTCTCATGCTGTCCTCTATAAAACCTTCTCAAATGACCCTTGATGGAATTAATTTCTCATTTCTCTGTGGTCTCATAATACTTTGTACTTCCAACTATTTTTAATTACATTTTCTGCTTGATATAGTTGTTGAATTTAATTGAAAAAAACTAACATATATCCATCTCTTAAAATTTTTAAAAACAGATCCAACTGAAAAGGAGGTTTCCGTTATGTATTAGATGCAACTTGTAATAGAGCTCTATTTTCAACGTTGCCTTGTTCACTACAAGCACATCTGCTTAATATCAGAGTCTCCTTTAAAAAACAAGCATCAGGCTTTACCTTCACAGCTCTGTATCTGCTGTTTGTTTGACACCTTATACCTTAATTATAGGCTGTCTTGCCATTCAACACTGTATTAAGATTATGGAACAAGATCCTAAAAGGTACGCAGGGATTAAAAAAATAAGTCAGTAATTTTATCATTAGAACAGGAAGAAAAATCATGGTATAATTTTTCCAGCAAGCCTGTTCGTTTCTTTTTCCCCAAATCAAATACATACATGTTTGTATTTATTACTGCTTTAACTTTCTACACGTTTTACAAAATTCTCAGCTTAGCCCTTAAACATTATTTGCTATTTTCATTATATCTGCAATATATATATTATAATTATTTAATATAATTAGGGCATCAGAGGAAGTATCCAGATAAAATGTAAGACACCTATTTAATTTTAAATTTCAGATAATAATTCTTTTTAAAATATACATATATTCCATGTATTATTTAAGACATACTAAAAAATTATTTGTGTTCATCTAAGATTCAAGTTTAAATGGGTCTCCTGTATTTTTATTTGCTAAATGTGGCAACTCCGAGTTGGGGAGTGATTGCATATTTAGAGATTCTACAGTCTGGCTGAATAAACTTTCAAGCCTACCCCTGAGTAGCATTTCATTTCAACTCAGCAGATAGTGAACTCAGATATCTAAATTCTTCACATCCTTCCAAACCAAGTTTTTTTTTTTAAATCCACCAGCATTAATGCCAAGGAATCACCAGGACTCCCTAACCTCTCCAAATTCCAGAGCCTGAATTCCTGCCAAGTCTAAGGAGGAGAATTACATACAAATTACCAAGTTTTGTTGTGTCTTACAGTTTTATTTTTATGCATTTATACTTAACAGAGGAACCAGAGATTTTTGCCTTTACAAGCTCAAAATTTTTCAGAGTAGTTAATGCTTACTAGAGAACCAATTCTAATTTGTCCTTGTTCTGCAGTAGAGCGGGATATGTCTAGAATTTGTCATTGTGGGACTCTTCCTTGACATTAAGATTTCTTCATTATAAAGTGACTCCTTTTTCCTCAACCCATTTCTTATGGATCATCTATGTCCTACAGGCTGCTTAACATGCAATAAAATGAATTCTTTTTCCCACCTCTGTTCCCCCAAATTTCCCCTTTTCTTGTGTTCACCATTGCCATCCATAGAAACCCTGATAAATAATCACAGACATATTCCCAATGAGCATCCTCTTTACTACCCACTATCCCCAGACCCTATCAGTCAAATCTTCTCAGTTACGCCTCTTAAATATATCTGGAGGTGGTCTTCACACTCTACTTTACATCCCACTATTCCTGTCTTAGCCCAGACTCTCCTGTGCTGTCTTCAAGCCAGTGTTCTTCAAATTTCAACGTGCTATAGTTCACCTGGAGATCTTGTTAAAGATTCTGGGTGAGGTTGGACCACATAATTCTATGGGTGGAGAGGGATCAAGAATTCCCATTTCTAACCAGAGACAGACTGGATGGATGGATGGATGGATGGACTGATGGATGGGTAGGTAAGTAGGTAGGTAGATAGATAGATAGATAGATAGATAGATAGATAGATAGATAGACAGACAGACAGACACTGATTCTGTTGATCCAGAAACCACCTTATGAGTACCAAGGCTCTAGATTATTTTTATAAACTCCCAAAAAGTCTTCCTTCCATTCCAATTCATCGCCATATTGCTATTGTTCTTTTGGGTAAAATCTCCTTATGACTCTTTGGCCTACCAAATTATCAAAATATAAACCACCCAACCTACCATGACTGTTTCATGTCCCGTTCCTCTCCAATCTAAAGACCCACATTTTAAACTCTAACCCTAATCCACTTCTTTCTGCTCCTGAAACTGTTCCCTCCCACTTCCAGGCCTTTGTACATTCCAGGCCCTTTGCCTACAGTGTGCTTAATCTTTGTCTGCACAACTCCTTCTTCCTGTCGAATCTCAACTGTCACACTCTCTCTGTGAAACTTTCTATGATCCCCTCAGCACCAAGCACCAATACCCAATATGATTATCTGTACCTCCCACAATTGGGTGTCTTCGCTCATCACTTTCTACATATGTTGATTATTTCTACATATGTTGATTATTATAATATACAGGGATTGTTATGTACTAATTACTGTTCTATGTATGTTATGTGCCATTTTCATAACAATCCTTTAAGGATCCCCCACTTTACAGACAATGACACTAAGGCACAAAAAGATGACTGCCCAGGATCACACAGCTTATTCATGCCAGGGCCAGGTTTCAAGTCCTAAAGGTCTAGTGCTAGAATCTATCATCTTAACTATACTGCCTCTATTATTATATCTCACTTTAGTTACCAAGTTAAACTGTATGAAACTGCTGGTATTTGACAGTTTTATATAAACAAAACATCAATCTCTTCTGAGTCATTTTTTTAAATAAATTAAGAACCATTCATGGGGAGAAGGATATCTTTTTTGTCACAAAACCCGTGGATTTTGCACAGGTTCTGGCACAAAACTGGCACTCGATTGATCTTTGTTAAATGAAGTAAAGACAGTAACTGCTCCATTTATTGAGGAATGAATGCATGCTGGGTATTGTACCAAGTTTTTTACATACATTGTCGTATTTAAACCTCATTACAATCATGTACTATGGGTACTGTTATTTTCATATCACAAATGATAACTCTAATGGCTCATAGAGGCTAATGCCCATGGACACACAACCAGTAATAGAGCAAAGTCATACCATAAGTATCCCTCTCCTAATAAATAAGTTGTCAGCCTCCAATGTTGAATAGTGTGGGACCCTACAGAATATCATTTTTTCTTCCAAGTCAAACCTGAGTTGTGGTTCTAAAGATCTTGCCCTCTCTAGGAAGAAGACAAACCTCTGTTAGCTTATTTTGTAATTTTCTTACTTTGAAAATTTTGAAACATTCACAAAAATAGACACAAGAGTATAATAATTTCCCATGGATTAATCATCCAGCTTCAAAAATTGTCAACAACTTGCCATTCGCGACTGCACCTGCCCTCCCACATTTTTATTACTGAACAACTTTAAGGTAAGTTCCAAATATTATATCATTTTACTCATAAGTTCATCAATATGTATTGTTAACAGATATCTTAAAATAGTTACAGATTATCACACTTAACAAAATAAATACCTCTAAATAAAATCTAACACCTATTTTTCCTTGTCTCAAAAATATTCTTTTAGAGACATATTTGAATTAAAATCCTAACAATGTAGATCCCTTTCAATGGGTTCTTATGTATATTGTTTCTTTTAAAGTACAATGGCTCCTCCTCCTTTTCTATTTTTCTCACGACATTTATTTAGAACTGGTAGCTGGGTGTAGAAGCTTAATTAGATTTATGTTCAATTATTTTTGCCAAAACTTTTATAGGTGATGCTACAGATGTCCTGTGTTATCAATTAGAATGCACATAATGTCTGGTTATTCTAATTTAGTAGATTGATGTAATGCATCAGAATTGGCAGCCTGATGCATTGATTACTGTGTTCAAAATTCACCAAAGTAGTTTTAAAGTCATAGATTTATGTTGTCAAGGGTCAATATTTTAAAGGCTTTTAAAATTATAATTTTTTTCTAATTCTATAATCCCTTTGCATTTGTTCATTTGGAATTCTTATCCATTATCAAATCCCCATTGCATTGCTCAGTAAATGGGTCAGGATACAAATGCAAAGATATCAAACATTACACTCAGTACTGACTTAGAGGTAGATAAAGGTCTCTAGCATTAGAAAATATTACCCATATAAGGTCCAAAGAAAAAGCCCTCCATCCAACTGTAGTTGACATAGACCTCAAGCACCAGCAGGGTACTTAGTTCTTCACTGAACATTTTGGCACTGGTTCAATAAATATTTATTCTGTTTAAACTAGGATTTTTTTTTTTGCTAAGAATGTAAACTTTCTTTTATGCATTATGTAAGGGATATTTGATGACATATTCCTTGATCAAAATGGCAAGTTTGGAGATTTACACACACACACACAAAGAATAGAACCACAGTTAGGAGGTCATAATGCTGTGAAAAGAAACGAATAAAAAATAGTCTCCTCATTGCATTAACATAGCTTACATACCAAATATAGCCTTTTCTTTATGGACCTACGTGTAAGCTGCTATTTTGGGGCCTTGTGTTAAAATTTATCATTTAAAATATTTGCACAAAGCATGAGATTAAAAAAAAACACATAGCATCAGGAGGGAGAATGTAGCTAAACAAAATACATTATTAGTTCTGTTTGCCTATTCATTAGAGGAAATTGGGACCCAAAGAGAGGCATACAAGGGAAATTTTAAATACTGAAAACATTTGAGAAAATTAAACTCCAGCATCTTGGCTTTGGACCATTTATAGGCAATGAGGTTTCTACCATTCTCAGGACATTCACAGTTACTACCTACATAATCTGCTCTATTTTATTCACCTGTATTTAAAGGACTTACCATGAGTATCAATTTTAAAGCTGTATGTTTTATCATCCCTGCAAATAGCATGGGGCATTGAAGAAAGCCTCACCCTGCAATTCAGCAAGCTTAGTTTCACCCACACGGATTATCTGTATTTGGTCAAATTATTTTCTATAAATATAAAGAAGTTGAACTTGATTTGGAGTAAATGATGTAAGGCCACTCCTAGCTCAGATTGCCTATGATTTTGCTAAGAGTCACACTGAAAGCAAAGTACATGATTGAAATTAGTCCAGTGAAATCATGCGCTGAGCAACACTGAAAGACCATATGTTCTCTTTTAACTAAACTATATTTAGGTCGATTATGAACGTCACACTCCACATAGCCACACTTGCAGGAAACTAACCTCAGAGAGTACCTCAGAGAAATATACAGGCTTTAATCTGGTGGCACTGAATACTACCCCTCAAAAAATAAAATTATAAAGTCTGAAAAGATGTGGCATAAATCAAAATATTTCAATATTTTGTGGCTTCATAGTTTCACATTTTTTCTTTAGTTTAAAAGTAAACTAATACCTAGTTTAGTTACTGGATAAAAATATTCTAGTTTAGAATGAAACAAGGTATATATCTGGCTCATTGTGATTCTACAGAAATAGTCTCATTCTAAGGATTGCATATCGGTTATACAGGTGTTAGTCATCGTGGGCCCTGCCCACAGCCTTTTCTACAAAGAAATGTTATGTTCACAATTCTTAGGCACAGTATTTACTGTAAGACCCCTGCAGAAATGATTTGACCAGAGGTGAGAACAGGAACCAAAGGCAAATAATTCATACTTAGCAAGTGACCTAAGAAAGGACCTATTATTTAAAATAAAATGAAACAGGGCTTCTCAGGAAATAGTTTCTGGAAAACCCAAAAGACTTTTAACTGTTATTTGGGGGAGATAAAATCATATTTTGAGTTGGAACCATAAGATTTGGGGCAAGCTAACAATAAAAGGGACCAGAGCCAAACCAGTTTAGAAAGTGTATAATGGAGATTCACAGAAAAGCAAAGCTTCCACCAGAAACGTGTATGTGTGAGAGATAAAGTAGACAGTCATTAGAGACACTAGGATGTTTCCTAATGTTCCCACTGAAGTTCCAGGCCACACAAATCTTTATTTTAAATACTCTTTTTTCTTCTTGTTCTTGAAACAATTTAAGTAAATGATAGATTTCTGTATTAGTGTTGTCCAGAGAAACATGAAAGACAGAGAGAGAGAGAGAGAGAATGAATGAATGAGGATGAGCTTATTAGGGGAATTGGCTCAGGTGATGAGGGAGGCTAAGTCCCATGACCGAGGCCACCTGTAATCTAGAGACCCTGTGATACTGCTAGCATGGCTCAGTCCAAGTCCAAAGCCTCTGAATCAAAGAAGCTGGTAGTATAATTCTTAATTCAAAGCCAAAGGTCTTCAACCTCATGGGGGCCACTGGTGTAAGTCCAAGAGTTGCAAGGATGAAGGACTTGGGGTCCTGACGTCTGAGGGCAGGAGAAGATGTGTTCCAGCTCCAGAAGAGAGAAAAACCAACTTGCCTTTCTTCCATTTTTATTCATCCAGGGCTCCAGGGCATTAGATGCTGCCATCCACCTTAAAGGCAGATCCTCACTACATAGTCCACTCAAAGTCTCATGCCAATCTCCCCCTGGAAACATCCTCACAGACAAGCACCAAAATAATGCTTTACCAGTTCCCTAGGTATTCATTAATTTAGTCAAGTGGGCATTTAAAATTAATCATCATACTCTCTATCCATGTAACCAAAGTTAAACAACAGGTTTAATTTGGGAACAATTTCATGGTCATCCAAAAGAGAGCACCACAGTGTCATTACATTCCAATGATTCCATCTGGACAAGGGTCTGAGTCATCAGAATCGATGAAAACACAATGCTGTGCTTACTTGGGAAGTAAAGTGGGTAAAAAGGAAGCAATAACAACCGGATTCTCTTGACAGTAGAGTCCTTATCTGGCATCATCCCACCTACTCTGGAGTAATCTGGATGCCCCAAACCGACAGAAATTCCAAGAGAAAATGTCAGCACTTTAAGACATACAAAGGATCCCCCATTTCTAACTCGAGGAAGAGAGTTAGGATACAATGAGGTTTGTGGAAGAGTATTAACCAAATAAACACTTTAACACCTTTGTTATTTACTTTGTGACCCTAAAATTCAGCAGGAATTGTAGAAATAGAAAGCTAAACCCACTCACTGTAAAGTTGTGCTTCCCAAAACTCTCATTAAAAGCAACCAAGGGCCAAGAGGCAGCGTAAGTTTATTACACCAAATATGTTGTGGGATTACCTGAACACACCGGTGAAACACGCCCCAAAATTATAAAGTTTAAAAAGATGTGGCATAAGTCAAAATATTTCAATATGTTGTTGCTTCATAGCTTCACATTTTTTCTTTAGCATAAAAGTAAGCTAACATCTCATTTAGTTACTAGATAAAAATGTTCTAGCATAGAATGAAACAAGGTTTGTTAAACCTAAACCCTCTCTCCTTTATATTTGAATATATGTCCGACTTGTGATTCTATAGAAATAGTCCCATTCTAAGAATTGCATAAACTCTTGAATGAGATTTAGGCAACTAATCTGGATTCTAAGTTTCAATTTCTCTATTGGCTTATGCCTTTCTTGCTTTATTTGGCTTTAAAAATACTAAATACCTACGCTGTGTGCTTAAAAGATAGATATAAGACAAACTCTTCCCAGCAATTTTCTTGGTAAATACTCTTGAGAGAAAATAAATTGACACTCAAATGACAGCAAGAGCACATTTTGTTTTGAAAGGACCCCCCCAGAGTGGCAGTGAGCAGAAATCTATCCTTTGTCACTCTCGAGGTTTCTGAGAATGACCCAGGAAACTACAAGAATAATCATGAGAAAGAATACACAGGGCCACATCTGATTTGTGATACCGTTGTATATACCTCAGGTGGTTGGGCAGGAAAGAGTTCCCAGCAAAAGTTCTCTATTTCATTTCTACTGCTACCTCTAATCCAAACTTCAAGGGAGGTTTTTTTTTTTTTTTTTTTTTTTTTTGAGACAGTGTCTTATTCTGCCACCCAGGCTGGAGTGATCTCGGCTCACTGCAACCTCTGCTGCCCGGGTTCAAGCAATTCTCCTGCCTCAGCCTCCCAAGTAGCTGGGATTACAGGCGACTGCCTAATTTTTGCATTTTTAGTAGAGATGGGATTTCACCATCTTGGCCAGGCTGGTCTTGAACTCCTGACCTCGTGATCCACCTGCCTCTGCCTCCCAAAGTTCTGAGACTCTTGAAGTCCACTTGTTTACTTGTGAGATGACACAGTCCAGCAAATAATAGAAGAAGATTCAATAAAATGATTCCAGAACTGGTACTGTAGTGTCAAATCAACATAGAGCAAAATCATTCTGTGTCTCCTACTTCTTCACTTATTTCCAGCAAAGATTGTTACAAACTCTGGTTTCTAAAAAGCAAAGACCGCATATTCTTTTTAAACTTGAGCAGCAATGGACTAGCTCTATCTAATGACATTAAGAAATAAATGGACCACACTTCACCTGGACTGAGTTCTGCAGTAAAAGAAAAGTATCCTGCCCAAATGAATTGCCAGTCAGCAAAGCATTCAAGTGATTCTTATTCTTTTCCCTCCTTCTGCATTTTCTCTTCCCATTAGGAATTTGGAGTAAGTGTTCAATCCAGTGGGGAAGCTACAGTGTTTACTAACTGAGATAGCAGCCAGGATCCCTAGCCAGGATCCCTCGGTTTGAGATATGCTTTCAACTAGGTGTTGCCAACTTTCCTTCCAGATGGCTGTTAAGCACCCACAGCCTACAACCAACACAGTTTCTGGCAGCAGTTGGGAACAGCCATGAGCAATGTCACATCCCGAGGAGAAAGCCAGCAAAATCATCTCCTGTACAGTCATTCTCAAGTACCACAAGAGTTCTACTTTTATTAACAGAACTATTTAGAATAGGCATGAAATTAATTTATTGCTACACTGGTTTAAGACATTGATTTTTAAAATTAATTTTGCAATTGGCTTGAATCTGTTTTGCTACAGGAGATTAGGATGGCAAATAGACAATGAAAAAGAAAGACTACACAGCCCCATCAGAGTAAGCGGATGGCAAGGTGATTGATATTTCTGCCCAAGGAGTGAGCCGATAGTCACAAAGCAGGGGCTAAATCTGTAATTTTTGTGCTCTGGAGACATGAAGAAGGATGGGAGTTGGGAATTTTCTTAGTTTTATGCCCTGAAACTGAGAGAGACATTTTGCCTGTTCTTTGCATGTATTCTACCCTATTCGAATTCCAACTGGCAGTGAACAGTTCTGGCATTGGCTAACTGAAGAAGCATCACTTATTTATTTGTTTCATGGCTGTTGGCTTTGCTCTTTTAATCTCAATGGCCCATCAGTTTTTAACTAAGCTCTCTCCAGCATTCATGGTTTGGACAAGCCAGTTAACCACGATAAGTGGCATGCCTAAAGAATTTCTGTGTGCATTATTAGCAGAGCACAGTGGCTGCCTTTGACTCCAGGTAAAAAAATAAAGCATTTGTTGGGGATATTTGTCTCCATCTACAGAGGAGGAGGAATTTCCAAATGGGTAACCTCTTCCCCCACCCAGAATCACCCCAAGGAAATCTGGCTTCTCTTAAAATTCTTTCCCTTCACCAGCTCTCATACTAGATCTCCACATTTTTCACCCCTTATTGCTCATATCAGAAAGTGCTTCCAAAAGTCTCGTTTCAATCCTTTTTGTGTCCTCCTTTCCTATGTCATCAACAAAAATGGTATCATCAACATATTATACTCTCATAAGCTTGTATCTCTGTAATGGAATACACCAATTCCGTTGCTCATTCTAGGTTCTAACTAGGAGCACATATATCAAAATCCTTAATTAGTGGGCATTCTCAAAGAGCTCTAAGAATTTAGCACAATGACTGAATATAACCTACATAAAATTAGGCTGATTTTTGCCTTAAGACACAGTTTCTTCTTTTTTAAAATACACAACAATGTTTTTTCTCCCAATTAAATAGTGCTGTGCACCAGAAATGAGAGAAAGATTCCAAGGACCCAAGGTTTAGAAAAGGAACTGGCAGTTTTTCTTTGCAATGTGTGATAGAGAATTGGTTTCATTTTGACTTTCTGAGGTTCGACTAATCCTGTTATAAATTTGGAAGTCAATGTTCTATCTTGCATATAAAGTCAAAAGACTTAATTCAGATTAAAAAGCAGAACTAAGTATGTGTATGGTTATTGGTTAGCATTCATAACTTAGTTATCTACTGGAGCCATTTCTGAAACATGATGCTAGAGCCATATTTATTTTTACTTTTAATGGCATCTTTTCTGCTTATAGAGATAATGCATGTCATTTTTTAAATTGAGAAATTCAGAAAAAAATATTAGTCATTGAAATTCTCACCACCCAGAGATAGCTAGAGATATGCTTTTCCAATCTTTTTGAATATGTACACATACAGATACACATTTTTAAACAACACTAGCTTATACTAGATATATTTTTATACCATGAGTATTCCCATTTATATTAAATATTATCCTAATATTTCATCAACTGTATTTATTTTTAGATTTATTTTAAAGTTTCCATTTAGCATCACTCAAGCACAGGAATGTGTTAGTCATTGAAGAATGTCTGTAAAATCACATTTAAGAAACTCATGGTTTAAAGAAAAGAAAAGAAGAAAAAAAAAATACTCATTTCATTATCACCAGGGCTGAATTCAGAGTTACTAAGGAAAAGGAAAGTAAGTTAATCAATTGCTTCAATGAAATGAATCAACCATTAAAAATCATAAATTTACAAAGCTCTCTTTTGTAAGGCATCTCTTTTGCTGAAGTACTTTTGTTAATATTATTCACCTGCCTGGAATAGACATCAGCTCTCCTGCCTAGCTCAAGCCTACAGAATTTTTGAGGATCAATATTTTCCATCTGGCCTTTCCAACTGTTCCAACCTTTTCTTACAAAGCCTCTTGTATCTCTTGGGAGAAAGCTGAAGTATAATGGTTAAGGATATAAGGTTAATCTTGAGCAAATTAAAATTTAACGCTTCTGTGCCTCCAGTTTCTCATCTGTAAAATGGTAATAAAATATTCTCTTCCTCACAGGGTTCTTACAAAAATCATAAGTCAATAGCATGCCAAGCACTTAAAATGGTGCCTAGAACAGTATAGATACTCAATAAATGATAAGTGCCATTATCTGTAACTCTCATTTGGATGCTTAATCTATATTGCTTGACCATAGTAACCATTTCACTATGTATATCAAAACATCATGTCATTAAATATACACAATACTTTTTTAAAAATCACATACTTTGTTCTTTTGTTTCTTGGCAACTTTTTTCTTGTTTGCCTATTTTCTGCAGTTTTATTCTTTTGGCACCACTCTCTAATACCTAAATTTTTCCCTGCCTCGTGATCTACTTTTTTTTTTTCTTTTTTCTTCCTGTTGAGAACTCATGGACCTTTACAAAACCTCATTATGCCCTCTAATAGTCTAAGGCTTTTGACTGTCAGCCTGGAGTTAGAGAGTAGTCTAGCAGAAAAGTCAGCCTCAAAGGATTCAGTCTGTGAATCTGTTTCTGCCAACAGGCTCCCTATACCATGTGACTCGACCCATTTTATAATCTTTGCTCATTTGTTTTCACCCTTGGGCTGAATGTCTCAGGGCATCTCTCAGGTGGCAGTTGAGTTGAAAATGAAACGTACTATTACATTCTTTGGTACACTATTCTAATTACTGAAAACAGCCCAGAGGAGTGAGGAGAAGAGAGAGAGAGAGAGACAGACAGACAGACAGACAGACAGACAGACACAGAGGCTTCCCTCTCTTCCAAAACTGAGTGTTATAAGAAGTAAGGAGACCCTACCAACCACCTGAGAGCAATTTGCTACACAGCTAGCTCAGCAATTGTGAGTGGTTCTCCCTCAGCAACCAAATCTTCTTGCTAGAATCATTTTTCTCTTTTAGAGCCTCAAAACACCAAAGCACAAGGAAGCATTGAGTTACAAGTATCAGAGCCCAGCTGAATCCCTGTGTGTGCATCTGTGTATCCTACCAGGAGAGTATATAGAATTCTCGTAGCTATAACTGGTGCTGCTGCCCTTCGGCTTAGAATTGCATTACTTGAAAAGCAGAGGGGTTGCTGTTGTACTTATGATCATTAATATTTCAATCCAGAGGGGCCTGTTTCCTAAACCCTAGGAGAGGTAACAAAAGTTAGCATGGTGAAACTCAGCCAAAATGCTGTAACCTGCAGCCAGATGTGTTATAAATAACAATGTGTGGAAGAAATAATACAACCGGATAAGGAGAATAAGCTTCTAGTGTTAAAAACCTTAGCAAATTGAGGTTTTGTTTAAGTATGTGGGAGCTAAATGCCAAAGAAAAGCCCCCTGACCTAAGCAGCTTGCTGAAAGTGGCTGCACATAATTCAACAACTCTGCCAGGAAAGTTACACACAAAAGGTTGAGAAAAAAAAGTTGATCCAATAGATCAACTAATGGCCTGGAAGGAAGTTATAGAACCAGACATCTCATCCAGACTCCTCTCCCTCTCCCGCTTTCCTTGACATTCCCTTAGGGCCCCATTGCCTTGGAAAAGAAATTTAACTTACACACTGCAGAAAGGGTAATAAATACTTGTCAACAACCTACCATTGGAGGGCGCAACGGCAATAATGTGGATTCAAGTAAGTGGCTGCTTCTGAAATGAGAGCATCCCTCTGACCACAGAGTATATTCCCTTGCAGTCTGTCACACCAAACACAATCATCAAGATCAGACTACCTTTTTTCTAGAATTAGAGTGTGTTCTTTAGAGAGTCCATGTTCAGCTCCTCTGGTTTTCAAATGTCAACAGTCTTTGAGGTATCTAATGCGAAGGAGTAAAGCACATCTGCATTATAAAATGAGACGGTTGGGTCTGAGAAATCAAACTTCAGCAGCTTGTAATTTTTTGATAATACTAGACTTCTACATATGCTATTGTTTTTTAAATGATCTGACTATACTATGAATGTTGAAATTAAGTGGATTATTCAAGATGTGCGGAAATCAGTTATATTAACATTTCAAGTAGAATTCTGTTCAGCTGAGACATCAAAACAAAATGTAAAGGAGTTCTTCCTTGTTTTTTCCTTTCAGTTTTTTTTGCAAAATGCTTTTTTAAAAATTATACTTTAAGTTTTGGGGTACATGTGCAGATCATGCAGGTTTGTTACATAGGTATACACGTGCTATGGTAGTGGTTTGCTGCATCCATCACCCCGTCATCTACATTAGGTATTTCTCCTAATGCTATCCCTCCCCAATCCCCCCACCCACTGCTATTCCTCCATAATGCCTAAAGATGGCAAATGCATGGCTTTCCCATTACCATTTTTCTCTCCCTACTTCACAGTAGATATCAATAAATGATTCCGGCAATCTTTCATGTCAGCCTAGTTGTAATTTCAGAAAACCAGCACTCCTAACAACCACTACAAATGGATCAGATTTGGCAAGCAAGTTGACTACTGGCCCAGTATGCTATGCCCACTTCACACTGCTGACGTCATGATGACTCATTCTGTGTTAAGTGACACATTTGAGTTTCTATGACTGAAAGTCATGTCTATGTAACATTATCATGAAGGAAAAATATAAGGTAAGGTTTGCAAACCTAAGTCTCAAAGGTCTGCACCAGGCTCTGCTAAGGCACCAGACCCACCCTGAGCCTTCTATCAACACTGAATGGATTAGTGGAATCTTACTGAGGAAAAAAGCTCATGTACCTATTAACTTAGCGCTGAAAGTTCTACGGAACTCAGCTAAGATGAAAATGAGTGTTCTCAGCATAAATTAATCACTGTGTCTTTAGAAAATAGGAACCCAAAGAATTTATATTTTTATTAAATTTGGGCATCCACATAATGAGTTTGTCTGGTGTTTATGAATTTTAATGAAAACACCTAAGGCAAAAGCATGTATTACCAATTTAAGGGAAATTGTAAATACAGATCTTCTAAGTCACTGGGGAGGTGACAGAAGAAAGAAAGGACATTTCTTTTTCAATCAAATGAAGATTTTTTTGTATATTCATATTAATGTTCTAAAATTAGATCCCGGTAGGGCATGGTGGCTCATGCCTATAATCCTAACAGTTTGGAAGGCTGAGGTAGGAGAATCACTTGAGACCAGAAGTTCAAGACCAGCCTGGGCAACATAGTGGGGACTTGTCTCTACAAAATTTTAAAAATCAGCCAGGCATGATGGCACATGCCTATAGTTCCAGCAACTCAGGAGGCTGAGGCAGAAGTCACCTTAGTCCAGGAGTTGAAGGTTATAGCAAGCTGTGGTCATGCCACTGCACTCCAGCCTGGGCAACAGATCAAGAGTCTGTCTCAAAATAAAATGAAATAAAAACATTCTAACGTTAGGATGTAATCAATATTCTATTGTTTTTAATTTTTTCCTGCAGTTCACTATACTTCCAAAAACAGATCAAAACAAACTATAGCAAGATAATCAACAGAAAGGATGGCAGTCATCTATGAAACAAAATGAAAAGCAAGAAAGAAAGGTAGACAATTTAAACAATCGATTCTAACTAGGAAATACCTTGAAATCTGCTGTAGGCTGATGAAACTTAATTTAAAAATAACAAGGAGAAATGGAAACTTATTAAATATCAGTAACAATCACATAAAAGGAAAAGGTTGGGCTCATAGGTGACTTGAGCCTGTGAGATACAAGAATCTAGTTCAGTATGAAGCCACATTAAAAGGTTTAAAGAACTAAACCTACTTGTAAGAAAAGGCTCTAAGAACAAAGAAAGAGACCACACTGGAAGCATTGTCAATAGATATCATCTTCTGTAGTAACTAACCTTTATTGGCTCCAGTGTCTCCTAGACATTAAAAAGATAAAATTAAAAGCCTACTGTACTGTTAACCCTGTACTAATATTCTCTCCCAAGCCCCAGCTGCTCTAACTCTTCAAGTCTAACAGGATGTCCAGTGGCACCTGAGAAAAATACTCTGGAAGAATTATATTCCACTCCCATTACCTGCAGTGCTCCCACCTCCCACAAAGACTTGTTCATGTTTGTCCTTAAAAAAAACACACACACAGAGATAAAATGCGTCGCTGAAAAAAAAAAACTAAATAAACAGACAAAATGTTGCCTCATGAAAGCTGATAATAATGAAATCTATATAAAACCTAATTGTCAGAATTTAAAGTCAAAATGTTGCTTATAGATAAATTTCATAAAAACTCAGATTTTATTAAGAAAATATCAAATTAGGGAGGACAGAAGAAAAGCTTTAATAACAAGCCTTTTTATGTGTGGAGTGCTTTGAACCTTTCTTTTTATGATAGGACTACGGGGGGAGAAGGGATAATGGTCTACACAGAAGAGATTAAGTACATTCGAAGCTGGGAATAAACTGGGAGGAACTACTCAGAAAGTAAAGAAGCAACTGCCTGGATTGATTTTCTGTATGCCTTCACATGGTACTAAAGCTGCAGGATGCTTTTGCACAAGGAGGAAAATATGGGGTCCAGCATTCTACTGAATGCTGAAAAGTAAGCTGGGCAGTTTATGTCACTGTATGCAAGTGATTTGGGATATGAATTTCACTGGAAATTTGTCCTGCCTTTAGAAGGTAGCAGCTACTTGAGAAGGAAATGCTTTTACTGCACGAGTTCTGTGCGACACTCAATACCATTAAAGGAAATAACACCGGATAAAACCCTATTACTTCTGGGTACATTACACACAGTATATTATTTGTCATTGAAACCCTTAAAGGCGGTAGTCATTAGCTCAGTTATACAAACCAAGAAATCAGACCCTGAGGGGAGGGGTCAAACATTTACCCAAGATTAAAAGGATTGCAAAGGAGTAGCTAGGATTTTGACAAAGTCTGTCACAGGACCCAAAGTAAGCATGACCCCAGTATATCGTGCAAGCCTCCTTCTGAAGGTTTTAAAGGAAGGTGTTGATTGACGTTGTTATGAGATATTTGAGACTGAGCCTGCCTTAGGAGAGGGGTCTAATCACATTGTTGTTGTTGCTGTTGTTTTAACATTTACCGTGCCCTTTTAAGATGAACAAAAGCCAAGGACATACCCACATGAACAATGCTGTATCACAATCACAGAGGTTTCAACTATCCCATAAGCACATATATGGACCCAAACACCAGTTCTTAGCCTCTGGACAAGTGACCACTGGTATTTCTCATATCTCTGTGCTACATTACAATACCTCATTCTATGTAGTCATTGACTAGGAAACAGTAGCGTTAAGCATATTTGTTATGAATTTAGACTACTTCAATTCATATACTGCCTTTTCCTCTTAATAGTTGTGACCTACAGCAAGGTACATTACCATGTTGTATTTGTCTCTTCATCTGTAAATGGGAACAGGAATAAATGTCTGACCCATAAGTTCTGAGACTCAAATGAGAAATCATGTATAAGCCCTTTTTCCCATGCCTGACATAGAGTAAGCATTAAATAAATGTTAACTATCATTATTGGTTTGAAAAGAGTTCACTGCCAAGGGGTTCCCATGCTTTATGTAATGTGACTTTGTGTAGTTTTATCAGTAAAGCAGCATGTGGCAGTCTGTATTTTCCAGATACCTATGTTTAAAACAAGTGTGGTCTTCTGCAATACCATCATGTTACTCCCCCATAAACAGGTAGGGTTTGTTTCTGATGATGTAATGTTGTGCCAGTTCTAGACATGCACTGTCCTTAACTGGCCAGTTAGTTTTTACTATCTGCCTGTTGGAGCATTCTTGGGACTCATTGATCACTCTGTAAGATAGCACAAGTAACCTGGTGGAGGGGCCCACATGAAGAGAAATCAAAGCCCCCAGCCAACACTTGCAGCTGAACTCCCAGCAGACAACCAGAGCCAACTTGGCAGCCAGGTCAATGAGCAATCTAGGAAGTAGATTCTCCAGACTCAGTAGAGAGAAACTCCAGCTAACATGATATGCAACGGAGTAGAGCAATTACTTCCAAACCCTGCTTAATGGCACTGTTGTGTCAAGTCACCAAATTTGGGGATAGTTTTGTATGCAGCAGTAGACACACAGAACACAGCACTCTATGTAATCACTCTTTTCCATTTTCCTGATGCTCACCTTTTCTGAGTGGGCCCATCATAAAGATACTTTTTTTTTATCAATAGCCTTAACATGTGCTGAATGCCTGCTGCTTGCCAATCACTGGCCTATCCTGGATGGAGGGAAGAAGGAAGAATACAACTGCATGAGTAAACATGTTCCTCCCCTCAAAAGCCTGTATTATAGTTGGAGAGAATGACTGCCCACAGTTACCAAATATTTAACTCCAATCAAATTATACAGTCTAAACTAGATCCATTTTTTCCAAATACAGATAAAAGACTAAGTGGGGACATAGTACATAGCCAGGAGAAGCTTAGATATGAAATACTTCTGTAAGACTTAGATGTAAGCCAGATTTTTTAAGATAAAAAATATAAAATAGACACACAGAAATCAGGCAGACAATATATTCAGTGAGAAATGACAAACGCAAAGATTGAAAACTAGTAATGAACAAGTGATAGCCAAGATCTACGAAGAAAACTGTCCAAACTCTAGCAGAGGGTCCTTGCCAAGAAGAACAAAGAAATGAGGTTGAGGAGATTGGACAAGAGGTCAGCAAAGCTCTACTCCAAGCTTTTACAACCTGGTGTGCTTCGGCCTTGGGAAAGTTTTTCTTTTCTTATTTCAGAAAGAAGCCTTCTCTCCAGCCCTCAAAGACAAGCAGCCTGAAAAGTGACTTAGGTGCTTCTGTCATATAATGCTTGGTCTCTTTACAAACTGGCTTGCTGTGTTTTACTCAGCAGTCTGTGTCATCTCTTTTGTGGAATCAGGATTGTTCAAAATCTAGTCGTATCTTCTGCCTGGTGTCTTCTGTCAGAGGTGTCTAAGCGGATTCCTTACACATCCATCAAAGAGACACACTTCAAAATGGGAACTAAAAGCAAAGTGACCATATCAATAAAAGCTGCTCTTAGCTGATTCACAAATGCAGCCGCCAATGGAGTGCTGAGCAGAAAATAACTCCCACTGGACTTCAGTCTGTCAGTTGTGTGTTAGTTTTCCCCAACCAGTGAACTGTATTCACTCCTGACCATTCGAACCACAAGTTCCTGACACCAGCATATCTGGGTTGCGTTCAGTCCTTTCATTCAATGCCTTCTATTGAGGACCTACGCTTTTTCAGAAACGAAGTCAAGCTGTAGAACCCTACCACACTGCCTTCCAAGGACTGCCCTTCCCTACTGTCAAGCTTTGGCAGAAGATGGCATCTATGTGTGTCTTAATCCAAAAGGGACTTAACACCCTTGTAAACCAAGACATCATGGCAATTTCCATCAATTTCATATCCCTCTCTAAAATTCTAATGGGATAAAGAAAAAATTTAAACTGGAATTAGATAAGTTAAGGTCTTGATTGTTTCTTTCATTTTTTAAATCCTTAAAGTCCTCTTTCACATGCTGTCACAAACATAATTGTTCTGGTGAACAGACTTTATTATTTCAAGCAAGGAGCCTTCCTAAAGAATGGAAGGACTTCATACTTAAAAGGCCAAAGAATTCAGGAAATAGATCAGCCATGTTCTATTTTTTAACACTAAACCAGGTATCTCCAGAGCCTCTTTTCTACCCAAATACTGTTTTGCTTTTCCTGAAATGTGACCCTAAGAAAGGATGTAGAAGTATGTGGAAACCGTAAGTATGTGGAAAACATAAATAACACAAAACATAAATAGTACTAAGAGCCTTTCTATTATTAATGTATTTATGGGCCAAAATTCAGGATACTGAGGATCGCAGCTCATTTACTCACTCACATACCCCCAAAAACATGTACAACCCCGTAAGCACAACATTCTCTGTTTCATTTCCAAAGAGCACCAACAGGCTCATTCTGATGGATGTGAGTCGATCCCACACCATATGGCCCATATTGCTCCCCCTCTGAAGAGTGCATCATCCCCAGGTTTGGATTACATATGTCTCATTAGACTGAAGGATTGCCCCTGGCTATTATTGTATTTTTAGACAACTTCGGTGTCATCCTAAATGCCTGTAGGTTAACACCTAAGCAATGGTAGTATTGAACATTGGCATATTCTTGTTTTTTGTTGTTGTTGTTTTCTTCCATCATTTTATAAGCTCACTGAGTCCCACATCTTGTTGGGACCAAGATCTTACTTGGCTCATAACAAGCATAACTCCACCTCCAATCAGTTTGTGTACCTCTTACAGCATAGTAGATTAAAATAACACCCCAGTGACTGACATAACCATTTCAGCTTTCTAGAGATTCAATACTAAATTCCACAGTTAAATCAAAGGATTTTTTTCCTAAGAAATGTTCTTGGAAATAAATATAATTGAAGAGTTTTTCCAATGCCACAGGAAATCTCAACACTCATTAGAGAGTTATATGATGATTTGGAATTAGTAATAGATCTCAACTTGGAGGAACCTGTAGTTTGTTTTACTTTTATCAAACAGAACAAATGATTACACTGATCATGATTCAAGATGATGTTTTCAAACCAAGGGTGTTTGAACATCTTTGCCTGATGGGTCTTGATGACTCATTAAATCTGTAGAGTTAAGTTAGCTGGAAGATTTAAGGAAAAGAGAGTATTGGGTGCATAGATAAATCTAGAGATGTACTGCCACATATATTCTAAATTATTACCCTGAGAAAGTTTGCTGGGAAGTCCCTCCATCCCTTTAAGACCCATTCTGAATTAAGACTAAAACCTGGGTATATTCCCCATAAGTCAAACAGTCATAAAACCGGCCTAGGCTTTAAGCCAAGATTATGTCAAATAATATTTAATCCAACAAGTATTTATTTAGTAATGATTATGTGCCAGCCAGTTTCTGCTCTGTCATTTTAAATATAAAAAATCATTAGATCATTTCTGGTTTTCTGATAGACATATAGGGAAAAAAAATGCCCACCACCTTCCTCAGAAAAAAATATGAAATTTTTATTAAAAGCTACCAAATTTCCTTTGGGATATAAAGTTTTAAACCCCAATGAAGACAAAACTGGTTTGCCCACTGGACTTCACTTTCCATTCAATGCATTAAGGACAGAGAAATAAATTTGTTTGTCCAGCTCTGCTTTTCTCCTTTTTCAGCCAAAGAGAATCTGAACACTTTCCAGAGGCAGCTTCACTAAAAACTGCTTTTCACTTTCTCTTTGTCTCTAGTCAAGTTTTATAAAAGGGGTCATTTAAAGGGAATTTGGTACACATGTGCTTTCTTTCTTCCTTTTTCCATTTTGTGGTTGTATTTAGTTTTTGCCAAAATGGCTGTCTGCATTCTTAAATAATGGACCTTTATTACTTTTCAATACACTTCATACATGACCATTAATACCTGTATCTTTTAAAAAGAAAAAAATAATTTCTTCTAATCTGATTTGCTTAAAATGTATTACATAATGTCCTGAGATGTAATCTCCTAGGCAAAGAGTAAACACAAGCAGATTTCAATTAAGTGTAGTTGAATGGTGACATTGAAGGAACTGTGGAAATATAGTGTAGTAATCATGCAAAAATGAAAAACAAAACAAATTGAATTTTTTTCTGTACCCTCACATCCAAGAGAAAAACTTGACAGCACACAGCATATTTTTAAATTGTATAACTGATTGCCCATTTTAGAGTAAAAACAGTTTAAGAAATGATAAGTCTACACAGCACAAGGTTAATGCTATTTAAAATGCAAAAGCCAGGGAGATGGTACCGGTATTACCTGGCATTTTTGCCATTTATGTACCTGGGGCCGACATGTTTATCTTTCACCTTGACATCTGATTGCTGTGCTAATGCCATTTAAAACTAGATGGAAGAAAATTATGTTCTCTTAAGGAGTTGACTAATTCTGTTCTTTAAAGAAAAGGGAAAAAAAATAAAGATAACCATTTTGATTCAAACAAAGTGCTACATAGAAACCTCTGGGTATAAATTGCATCAGGCCTCTATAATTTTTGCTTGCTATCAGTTATTGCTGGGATAATTGCATAGAACACTATTTGTGTAATTGTCAGCAGTAGTACTCCTGAACCAAGGACCAAGGCCTCCTGCAGACTTCCACAAATCATTACTCTCCTTACAGTTTGTGTGATTTTTGGTGGGTTTTTTGTTTTGTTTTGTTTTTTCTGCAGATCACTGGAGTTAAGCCAAATAGAATTATTGTTCTCAGACTTGGAAAGATTCACATTAATTTCTGAAAAGTACAGATAGATTTTGAAGCTAAGCAAACTGTGTCTTTTGTTTAAGAAAAAAGAGACACCAGAGGATTTAAGGGGAAAAAATGTTCAAAGAAAATGCACATCTTCAAAGCTGTAGATCTACTTGAACAAATTGAAAACTGACTTGGTGAACAACGTCAAGGAAGCTATCAGACTGTTTAACCTAAAATGGTTGGACATGGAGGAAAAATATTTGACGATATTTGTACAACTCTGTTTTCTTGCTCATTTGTTAGCTCTTCAAAGTCATTATAATGCACTGTAGGAATTCAGAAGCAATGAGCAGTTAGAGTAATAAATAAGACTTAGGAATGAAACATATTCCTATGTCTTATTTTAAAAGAATGTTTTTCTGTTTCAAAAAGAGAATGCTTTCCCCTCCTTCCAAAATTGTAAAAGATAATTTCCTCAAAATTCTAAAAGATTACTCAAGGGATAATTCTTATTTAAACAGAATATTTTACCTTGCTCCAAAATTGTAAAGGATAATCTTGCATTATTTATAATTCATCACCATTTTATAAGATATTATAAACATGCTATTTGTTTCACCTAAATCTTTCCCTACATCTCATTTTTAAAAGTCTGGCTGAACTTTATTTAATAAGGGAAAATTTTTAAACTCTTTGTGAAGTTGATTGGCATTTAGTATGTTTTGCTTTAACCAATTTTGTTCAGACTTCAACATTTTGATCATAAAAAAATATAGCAAACACTTCTTTATTAGATGGCGTGAGTAGATATTTCATTCGTAAAAGAGGAAACACAGATGACAAGTAGTTTAAAAATAGAAATTGAATAGGATATAATTGTTGACCCACTAAATTAACCAAACATTTTTAATGATAGTCTTTAATTTTTTGAGGCTCTCATAAGACAGACATTCTTTTGCACAGCTGATAGAATTTTTAAAAAACTAAGATATTTCAGTTAGACAATTTACTAATACATACTAGAAGTCTCATTTTAAACTATACATTCTTTGAAGACAAATGCCTAAAAAAGACCATCTTAAAAATAATTTTTAAAATTCAAGGATTCGAGTATAAAAATATGTGTTATTCAAAATCAAAAACATCTGTATACAATCTAATTGTTCAATAGTAGGAGCATATAGAATTATGGTACAATATGCAATAGGTTTTTATCCACCCATTAAATGGCGTTTTCACATTTAAAATTTTGAAATGTGTAGCAATCTGGAGAATTATTCACTTTAAGTGAAATATTCAAAATTGTAGATGCATGTGGTTCAAAAGTTGTTATAGATAGAACTATAGCCATAAATATAGAAAAATGTTAACTAATAGTTTCTGAATGGTGGGACTATAAATAATTCTCATTTTCCTCTCTGAGTTGATATTATGGCTTGTTTTGCATATAATATGTCTATTCACAAGTCATTATTTCTGATGTAAAGTAATACTATTTTTAAAAGTCAATGAAAAACAGAAGCACTTGCTTCCCGATAAGTCATAACAGTTTGCAGGATTGCCCATGTGTCTTTGCCTCTGAAAAAAGACTTCAGGGATGAAAGTAGAGGCTTACTCTATAACAGTGGAACCCAGCCAGGTGCAGTGGCTCATGCTGTAATCCTAGCACTTTGGGAAGCCGAGGTAGGCAGATAACGAGGTCAAGAGATCGAGACCATCCAGGCCAACATGGTGAAACCCCATCTCTACTAAAAGATACAAAAAAATTAGCTGGATGTGGTGGTGCACACCAGCTACTTGGGAGACTAGGCAGGAGAATTGCTTGAACCCGGGAGGTGGAGGTTGCAGTGAGCCAAGATCATACCACTGCACTCCAGCCTGGCACCTGGTGACAGAGTGAAACTCTGTCTCAAAAAATAATACTAAAATAAAATAAAATAAACAGTGGAACCCAAGTGTTGAACAGTAAGATCCTTTTGGAATGCCATTTAAAATATATCATCAATTTTGTTTTGAATTGAGGTTGTTGGTGAAGTTATTACCATAAGCCAGATCCTAGCAACACCCATCTAGCCCCCAGGCATTTCATGTTATGTCACTTCCCTCTAGAATCACTAATTGTATCCAAGTCATCTCTATCCCCTACAGCCACTGATGGTTGTCACTGAGCAGACACATTCTCTAGCGACTTTAGCTAAGAACAGAGTCAGAGTCATAAGCTTGTACTATTCCTGCTTTCACTAAAGTCTCCAGATCACCGCAGGCAAGTTTTATAACTACCTATTCGTGGTTTCTCCTATTTAAGAATTGGATTGCATTTGATATGTTGTATTCTTTCTCAGTGAGAAACAAAATAAGACATAAATATCACCAGATATAAACTTAAATTCTGTGGGTTCAATCCTCACTGTTCACTGCTTAGTGTGTCTCTCTGCCTAAGGAAACCAGTATAATATAGAGGGAATTTGAGAAACAATAGTAGTTTAGTGGTCACAAACACACACTGAATCTGGGCTTCCTGGGTGTGAATCCGGCTCTTTCACTAACTAGCTAAAATGTGTAAATGTAATCTCTGTGTACATTTATTTCCTCCTCTGTAAAAATAGATTAAATAGTTAATTAGTTAACACATATATGGCATTTATAATCATTTTTGTGCAAAATGTTAGCAATTATTATAAGGCAATGTACCCTCTCTTTTTTCAAAGTTATAAATATCTTTACAAAGTTCCAAAAAGCACAGATTAATGTTGGGGGTGGTGGCTGTTTATAAGTAATTCCATGTTCCATAGAGGGGGAAGAAAATCTATTAAGTTAGTCTTAGCAGTAACTTACTTAAAACAAGATAATACAGGAGTTGTTTTATATTTAGTTTTTATTATTGACAGAAGCTTCATTAAATAGATTTGATATTCAGTATACTTACTCAGAATAAAGCCTGGATAAATGAGGATTCAGATTCACAGGTAGTTGTGAATTTGTTAATATCAGTCTGTGATGTGCAACTACAGTCCAATAGAAACAGATTTTAAATAATTACATTTAAAATATGTATTTAAAATAATTACATTTTGACTCATGTCAGCCACAAGTTAGCTTAGCCAATTTAATGGAGAATTGCATTACCTGTTGCACTTAATGAGGCCACATTTGATCAGAGACTCTAGTGGGATCTGGAATCATAATAGTAATGAAATCCAAGGTTTGAGTTCTTGGTTCATTAGGCAACAAAACTGGCTCTTCAGTATACTATTTTCCAAAGAGAAAGAAAGAAACCAACTTATTGGATTGTTTAATTTATCTTTTAAGATGCTAATTAGTGGGATTTTATCTTTCAATTATTAAACAAAGGAGTTCTACAACAGCTTTTACTTCAAAATAATTTTTCTGCATATAATATGTATAATCCAAGGTTACTCAACATAGAATTTCATGAATCATAACTATCATTTAATTACTCTTTTAACTGATGAAGAAACTGATGTCAAGAAGCTAATTAGTGTCAAAGACAAAACCAAGTATAGTAATAGTAATTGCCAGTATTTACTCAGTACTTACCAATCATATTAATTTATTCAATCCTCAAAACAGTTATACTTAACAGATAATGTGATAGTGAAATAGGACTAAGTAAATGATCACAGGTCACACAGTAAGAAGTAGAGCTGTATTAAGAACTCAGTAATGCCAATTCCAGAAATCACGCTATCGACCCCTGTATGATACTGACTCTAGTAAACCAGCATTAAAGTCCTTCTCATATCAAAGGCAGCATCAGTAGCACATTACATAGTAGCACTGGGAAAGTATCCAAAAGTTTGAATATCCATCTATCTCTCTCTAGTCCCCAGCATTTATACAACTACTTTATATGCTTCTTAAGAACTCACCAGTTAACTAAGTCAAAGAATTTTGATATCTGGAAGAAATAACCTGATAGTAGCCATCACATTCTTCTGGATTCCTTTTAACAAAGAATGAGCCTATACAGATAGAAATTTTCTTAGAGAAAAAATGTCCCTGTGCAGATTGGTCTCTGAAACCAGGGCAATGTCCAATATGAAACCCAAGTGACAATGAGTTACACTAGGAGTAGTGCTCATTGAGGAGCACGGTAAAGGTCACGAACAGGAAGTGTCCTTTGTAATACTTGTCCCATTATAATAAGTGACGTGATTTCAAACAGGTCAACTTCAACACTTCATCTGAAAAGCTAGGAGTGTAAGAATTATACCTTTTAGGAATGGTTATACGCTGTTGGTGGGAATATAAATTGGTTGAACTTCTATGCAAAACAGTATGGAGATTTCTTAAAGAACTAAAAATTAAACTATTATTTGACCCAGCAATCCCACTACTAGGTATCTACCCAAAGGAAAAAAATACAATCATTGTATCAAAAAAACACCAGCATTTGTTATGTTCATTGAAACACTAGTCACAATAGCAAAGTCATGGAACCAAACTAAGTGTCCATCAATGATTGACTGGATAAATTCATATATATATATACCATTAAATACTATGCAGCCATAAAAAAGAATAAAATTACGTCCTTTGTAGCAAAATGGATGGAGCTGGAGGTCATTACCCTCAGTGAACTAACTCAAAAACCTAAAATCAAATACCACATGTTCTCTCTTAGAAGTGGGAGCTAAACAATGAGTATACTTGGACATAAGATGGAAATAGTAGACAGTGGGGACACCAAAAGGCAGGAGAGCAGGATTAGGGGACAAGGTTTTAAAAATTACCTATAGGCAGAGGATCCAAGATGGCTGATTTGGAGCAGCTCAGGATTGCAGTTCCCAGCAAAAGCACATAGGGTGAGTGGATGACGCATTTCCAGACAGATTTTTATTGCCCACAGACCAGGAGATTCCTAGGCAGAGGAGCCCCACAGGTTGCCAGCGCAATGGGTCTCAGCACAAAATACACGGGTCCCAGCGCCATTTTAGCTGGTGATTGGAGTTCCTGGGAGATAGAGTCGCCCACTCAGCTGATAAAAAGGGAACTGAAACGGAGCCAGGCCAGGAGATTCCCAGGCAAAAAAGCGCCACAAATCTCTGTGCAGCTGTTTCAGCCAGCACAGTGAGTTGCTGCACAGAAAATCACACAGATCCCAGTGCCTTTTCAACAGGCGACTAGAAAGCCTGGGAGACAGAGTTGCCCATTCAGCTGATAAAAAGGGAACTGAAACAGGGAGCCAGGCCAGGAGATTCCTGGGCAAAAAAGCACCACAAATCTCTGCGTGGCTGTTTCAGCCAGTGCAGTGGGTCACCGCACGGAAAATCACACAGATCCCAGTGCCTTTTCAACAGGTGACTGGAAAGCCTGGGAGACAGAGTTGCCCATTCAGCTGATAAAAAGGGGACTGAAATAGGGAGCCAGGCCAAGAGTTTCCCAAGTGAAAAAGTGCCACGAGCCCTCAGTGCGGCTGTTTCAGCTGGCTCAGCGGGTCTCTGCACAAAATCTCACACAAATCTGGGCATCTTTTCAACTGGCGACTGGGACACCTGGGAGAAAGAGTTGCCTATTTAACTGGAAAAAAAAGCGGTCTGAGGCAGGAAGCCAGATGATCAGGCTGGCAAAAAACAGCAATCTGAAATGCTCTGGATTGAGAGTTACACAGCAAGCACAGCTGAACCCCAAATGGTCCAGCTCTGTGGGAAAGAGGTGTCCGCCATTACCGAGGCAGTCCACCACTGCCAAGGCAGCCCACCATTACAGAGAGAGTCTGCCATTACAGAGGCAGACCGCCATTTCTGAGGCAGTTCTAACTATACCCGTATAAACAGGACGCAGGGAAGTTCACCCGGCAGCTGGGCGGAGCCCACAGCAGCTCAGCAAAACCTCTACAGGCAGACTGTGACTAAGCTGCCTCTTCACTGGGCAGGGCAGCCCTGAAAAAAGGCAGCAGCATGACAGAAACTCATAAATAAAGCCCTAACTCCCTGGGACGGAGCACCTGGGGGAAAAAAAGTGTTTATGAGTTCTGCTGCAGCAGACCTAAACGTACCTGCCCAGAAGCTCTGAATGGAACAACAGAGCTCACAGCTCAGCACTTGAACTCCTATAAAGGACAGACTGCCTCCACAAGCAGCTCCCTGATCCCCATATATCCAAAGAGTCACCTCATAAAGGAGAGCTCAGACTGACATCTGGCAGGTATCCTTCTGGGACAAAGATAGCAGAAGAAGAAATTGGCGGCAACCCTTACTATTCTGCAGCCACCGCAGGTGATCCCCAGGTAAGCAGGGCCTGGAGTGGACCTCAGCAGTCCTACAGCAGAGGGGCCTGACTGTTAGAAGGAAAACTAAGAAACAGAAAGAAATAACTTCATCGTCAACAAACTGGACGTCCACTCAGAGACCCCATCTGAAAGTCAACAACTACAAAGACAGCAGGTAGATAAATCTACAAAGATGGGAAGAAACCAGCACAAAAAGGATGAAAACACCCAAAACCAGAACGTCGGTCCTCCTCCAAGGGATCACAACTCCTCACCAGAAAGGGAACAAAGCTAGACAGAGAATGAGTCTGATGAATTGACAGAAACAGGCTTCAGAAGATGGGTAATAAGAAACTTCTCTGAGGTAAAAGAACATGTTCTAACCCAATACAAGGAAACTAAAAATCTTGAAAAAAGGTTTGACAAAATTCTAATGAGCATAAACAGCTTAGATAGGCATGTAAGTGAATTGATGGAGCTGAAAAACAACACGAGAACTTTGTGAAGCATACACAAGTTTCAAAAGCCGAATTGACCAAGCAGAAGAAACAATATCAGAGGTCGAAGATCAACTCAATGAAATAAAACAAGAAGGCAAGATTAGAGAAAAAAAGGGTAAAAAGAAATGAACAAAGTCTCCAAGAAATATGGGACTATGTGAAAAGACCTAATCTACGTTTGATAGGTGTACCTGAATGTGACGGAGAGAATGAATCCAAGCTGGAAAATACTCTTCAGGATATTATCCAGGAAAACTTCCCCAACCTAGTAAGGCAGGCCAATATTCAAGCCCAGGAAATACAGAGAACACCACAAAGATATTCCTCAAGAATAGCAACCCCAAGGCACATAATTGTCAGATTCACCAGGGTTGAAATGAAGGAGAAAATGCTAAGGGCAGCCAGAGAGAAAGGTCGGGTTACCCACAAAGGGAAGCCCATCAGACTCACAGCAGATCTCTCAGCAGAAGCCCTACAAGCCAGAAGAGAGTGGGGGCCAATATTCAACAACCTTAAAGAAAAGAACTTTCAACCCAGAATTTCATATCTAGCCAAACTAAACTTCATAAATGAAGGAAAAATAAAATCCTTTGCGAACAATCAAGAACTCAGAGATTTCATCACCAACAGGCCTGCTTTACAAGAGCTCCTGAAAGAGGCACTACACACAGAAAGGAACAACCAGTACCAGCCACTCCAAAAACATACCAAATGGTAAAGAACACCAACACAATGAAGAATCTGCATCAACTAATAGGCAAAACAGTCAGCTAGCATCAAAATGGCAGTATCAAATGCACACATAACAATATTAACCCTAAATGTAAATGGACTAAATGTCCCAATCAAAAGACACAGACTGGCAAATTGGATAAAAAGCCAAAACCCATCGGTGTGCTGTATCCAGGAAACCCATATCACATGCAAGGATACACAAAGGCTCAAAATAAAGGGATGGAGGAAGATTTACCAAGCAAATGGAGAGCAAAAAAAAAGCACGAGTTGCAATTCTTGTCTCTGATAAAATAGACTTTAAACCAACAAAGATCAAAAGAGACAAAGAAGGACATTACATAATGGTAAAAGGATCAATACAACAAGAAGAGCTAACGATCCTAAATATATACACACCCAATACAGGAGCACCCAGATACATAAGGCAAGTTCTTAATGACTTACAAAGAGACTTAGACTCCCACACAATAATAGTGGGAGACTTTAACACCCCATTGTCAA